>BMAV01012049.1:0-82768 GCA_019973955.1 Trichonephila inaurata madagascariensis
AGCTTTTTTTGGTTTTTGGGTGAAATTGGGGACGATTAGGTACGGATTTTCACGATTCGTAAATCATGTGTCTACCGACGTTCACGTATCGTACATTTAGTTACAACAACTTTTTTTTCACTGGTTTAAAAATTGTGACTTTTAAAAATGTATTAATTAAATAAATAAATCTTCTTAACAATATCAAAACTGGTACATATACATTGCCCGGGTTTAAAGTAATGAAAAGTAATGGCTTATTATTGAGGAACTACTCATCAGAATGTAATAAACTGTTTATCTATTGATTGGAAAATTCTGCGAGATTTTTTTGGGTCCATTATTTGCGCACATTATTCGGCAATCGCAGGCGATCAACTTCTTACACTGACTTCATCAGTACAGATGTGGGAGCTCCGGTAAAAGATGCAGTGCGTACTTTGGTGTAACGGAATTTAAATCAGTCAAACATATACAGCGACATGTTCGAACCGAATGGAATATCGTTACTGGCTTGCCTGAAAGACTTATCAGGTCTCCTACAAAAGGAACTACGCAGGTTTAATAGTGTCTTCTATCACGAAAACTTAAGGATACTTGCCAGTTTGAGATACCAAAGTTCCCGACTCCTTTAAGTTCTGCCCCATTGGTGGATAGTTTTTTGATGTGGGAAAGCTTGACATTCCATTTTGAAACGTAAAATAATAAGTTTAAATTCCAAACCCAAAAGATCCCGCATTTTTTTAAGGGCTTTCACATCGCTAAGGGTCATTTAAAAAAGTTTATATTGGATTAGAATAACGCCTGCGGAAATCAAAACTAGCCCAAAAATTGGAGGTTTTAATTCCGTGAACGTTTGTTAATTCGATGGGTAGCCCTAATAATAAGCCATTATTTTTGGATACTTTAATCGGAAACCCCTGTATTTTGTAACGTAATTGATAACAAAATATTATATATTATTTTTAAACCAATTAATATAAAAATGGAAAGAATAAAGAAAATACATGCATGCTTTAGTATTATAGGATTTATTTTCCTACTATTAATCGGGCAACCGTACTTTTAAGGAGTAAACTCCAGTCCTGCGTCGAAACCGACACACATAGTTTATTTTTATTTATTTATTTATTATTATTTTAACTATCGAAATGTTTAAAAGTGGCTGAAAGAGGTAGCACAAAAAGTGGGGAAAGGGATTCAACAAACCCCCGAAAAGTTTTGGGTCGGAGATGGTTCAGCCGGGGGCAGTTAAAAAGATGAGGTTGCACTTTCTTCAAACTTCAGTTATGGTCTGCTACATATCAAATGACCCACAATGAACTCAAATTCCGTAAAGTGTGTACATGACGGGGATCAGAAATGCTTACCGCTGCAATCTATAGGTTTGGCTCTGAGACCGTGGAATACCTTTCCTATAGCTAGGTCTTACTCCCTCAGACTTTTATCTTTTTAGACTTCTCAAGGAAGCTTTGAGAGGTCGTTGATTGCATTAGACATGGATGTTCGGAATATGATTCTAAAGTGGCCTCACGACCAACCGAAAACCTTGAACCAGGAAAGCATAGGGCAGCATGTGACTCACTGAAACAAGTGCATTGCTCAAGGTGGAGACAATATAGAAAAATATCTCTTATACACCTATCTTTGTTTAATAAAGCCAGGGAACGAAAAGAATGAGTAATTTTTGACTTATCCTCGTATTTTAATAAAGTCTAAGTACAAAATTTGCTTAATGTAAGTACAAAAATTACCGTAGATGATGTGTCTGTCTTATCCGTCACCGTGAAATGGTACTTCCGTATTCTGCAGGTGAAGAAAACATGTTTTACAAATCCTTACTTAACACTAGAAAGACTGAAATTTAGTATATACCTATATTGCCCAAAAGCAGTCAAAATGACTGCATTGTGAAAGAATAACTAATGTGTTAAGAAATTTGTTTAAAATTAATTTTTAATATTTTTTATATTATTTACAGTCATATAACAAGTTATATTAGTAAATATTAACAATAAAAAAAATTACTTCACTTGGGAAAAAAACGTATTATAAAAAAGTTTAAGAAACTGTATCATTACATACCCCATTTTTTTCTAATAGAAACTAAAAAGCAGTCAAAATTACTTCCTTGGGCAATCTAGTGTTAAATACGTAAACATAAATGTCCCAAATTATATTTACGTGTATAAAATCACAGATTTCACAAAAACAGTAAATGATATATGATTTTGTATGGAATTATACATGAAGTCCCACCACATAAATACACAATGGGAAAAAATATAAGAGTTCTACGTATGATATAAAGAATTTTATATCTGCCTGTAAAGGAGAAGGCAGTGTGAAAGCATTATTGTGCAAAACTTACATACAATCTGCTTTGCAATTCATTTCGCACTCCGGAATTTCTTTCAAAAGAAGTATTTTGCAAGGCGAGTCCTCTGAAATAAAGACAAATCTTGTAAATATAGTGCAATGGAAGATGCAGGTGAACATTACATCGTTATATTACTTTCGATCAGGGCTGGGCAACTTGCGACTCGCAAAGTGTTTTTTGTGACCCTCCCTCCCCGACAGTCAGAAAATCGCTTTGAACTGAGATTTCCTCCTTATGCGTGATCAAAGATTCTTCTCATATTTTTTTACTTTTAGGAAAACAGAATTCCCTTATTAGTAAAACAAAATAACTGAAAACGTTTCTACTAAGTAATCATCTGCAGAGATTGGAGAACGAGTGCACAAGAAGTTGTCAAGATTGTAAGAAAATTGAGCCTACATTCCATTGGCTTTCCTATCCCGTTGCTTATGATATTGACGCAGAACCTGAGAAGCTGCAGCTTGAACTTACTGAATTGAAGTCAGATCGTAGTTTAACATTGGAAAGACTAAAACTTAAAGTATATACCTATATTGCCCAAAAGCAGTCAAAATGACTGCATTGTAAAAGAATGATTAATGTGTAAAGAAATTTGTTTAAAATTAATTTTTTTAAAATTATTTATAGCCATATGACAAGCTATTAGTAAATATTAACAGTAAAAAATTTACTTAATTTAAAAAAAATTTTATGTATAAAGATATATTATTTTCCATGTATAAAGAAACTTGCTGAGAAATTTTTCTTTATATTTGCGTCGCATATACTTGTGAGTAAAGTTTTTCTCTCACAAAGGCCCAAAAAAAGTAAATAAAGATGTAGACATAAACTTCCAGGCTGTGATGGGAATTTAATCAAACCTTTAAAAAAATTGTAGAAAAGGATGATAGGGTACATTTGCTTCATTAAGCTGAGTCGAAAATTAAATGTTTTTGCCGCTATAGATAATATGCAATTAGCGCAGTAAATAAATTGAATAAAATTGCCACTATTGTATTAGCACTAGATTGTCAAGAATTCTTGCTTAGAATTCTTGGCAAATTTTGAAATTTGCAGAAATTTTGTATACACGTTTAGTTTAGATGACAATGCATGTTTTGACTATTTATACTTCGATATCGCAATTATTTAAAAAGATATTTCAAAATGTAATTTGATCGAGCGGAATTCTGCAACTCAATTTTGAAGCTGATGTCTTCAACCGATTGAGCTGAAATTTTGTATACACGTTTAGTTTGGATGACAATGCATGTTTTGTCCATTTATATTCCGATATCGCAATTAGTTAAAAAGTAATTATTAAAGTAATTTGTTTGGATGGAATCTTGCAACTCAACTTTGAAGCTGATGTCTTCAACCGATTGAGCTAAAATTTTGTACACACGTTTAGTTTGGATGACAATGCATGTTTTAACTATTCATACTCCGATATCGCAATTAATTAAAAATATATTAATTAAAGTAATTTGATCGAGTGGAATTCTGCAACTCAATTTTGAAGCTGATGTCTTCAACTGATTGAGCTGAAATTTTGTATAGACGTTTAGTTAGGATGACAATGTATATTTTGATTATTTATATTCCGATATCGCAATTACTTAAAAAGATATTAATTAAAAAAATTCTTATCCATGTTAGAAGCTTACTTTACCCGTTTCCGAGAGCCCCATAGCCTAGTGGTTTGAGAAGCTGAACTCAAGTACATTGCCCCGGGTTCGATTCCAAGGAGCTCGCAGTTTTTAAAGCACTTTAATTTTCCTTCGAAAATTATTTCTCTTGATCAAATTTAAATTTCCACGTTCTTTCCTGTTTTTTGCAAACTTTTATTTAACTTTCAATTTAAAATGTTCGGGTGGAATCTTGCAACTCAGTTTAGAAGCTGATGTCTTGTACAGATTGAGCTGAAATTTTGTATATACACTGCTGGCCACCGTAAATGCAACATCAAGAAAGACAAGAGATAGCACAACAAAATTTATTTTGTAGATAACATGTTGACCAAGTATCAAATGATTAAATTTATAGACTTCTGTTAAGTGTGGTGCCTGCCAGAATCAGTAGCCAGAGTAGCCGCCATTGTTGGAGATCACCGCTGCCACACGCCTCGGCATTGATTCAAAGGGTCTTTGTATTTGGTTCTGGGTAAAAAGCAGACCGCGGCTTCCAACCCCTTTCCAAGTTGATCTGGTGTGGCGGCTGGGGGTGTAATCTGGGTCAATCGTTGAGCAACCATGGATCACATGTTTTCTATCTGCGAAAGATCCGGAGAGCGAGCCGGCCAGGAAAGCAATTCAATCTGGTGATTGATGAAGAATCATTGGACAATGCGTGCCACGTGTGGTCGCGCATTATCCTGTTGAAATATGGCTGTGGCCAAGCCTTGAAAGTAAGGAAGGACAACTGGCTCCAACACCTCGGAGATGTAGTGCTGTCTGTTTAAAGTAAGTTAGGAGGATTAAGCTTGAAGAAGTTCCGATTTTTCGACTTTTTAAAAACATGCCTGATTATTTTTATCAAACTGAGATAAAAAATAATTACATAATCGGAAAGATTATTTTTTTCGTCTTTTACGATGTAATTTTTTAAAAAATAATGATATTTTCTATTTTTTATGATTTTTTCTAAAATGCATTTTCATGAAAATGATTTCTTAAACGTTCCGTATGATTTTTTCTTCTTTTTAATGGATCGATATTCTGCACTAAAAAAAGTTCAGGCTTTACTCTTTTAGAAGCAGTCATTTAAAAATAAAATACCGAAAACCTTTTTTCCTACGAATTTTCAAAAAAATACTCAAATTTTTAATAAAATATTTAAAAACTTCGTTATTTTTAAAGATAATCTCACGAAACTTTTTTTTGGTTTGTAGAATAGTATTATATCTAAATTTTGCACAGATATTTAAAAAAATTTGTTTAAAATTACGGATTTAAAAAAAAATTGTATTTTTCGTTTTTAATATAATATTATATTAAAAGCAAAATAAATAACTAAAAAATAAAGAGTTTTAATATTTTGATTAAGTTTGCTTTATCCATTGTTGTTTTGGTCTTACAGTATTTATCCCGTCCCCCATTATACTCTTGTTGCGGCTCGAGTGAAATACTTATCATATGTATAAGTGGCCCGGTGGGAAAAAAGATTGAGCACCCCTGAGCTAGCCTGCTCAAAATTAGCCGGCAAACGACATGGCAACAATGATGCGTCGAATGAGATGAATAGACTGAGAAACCTGTCCAGCAATAACTAAAAAGTTAAAAATAATTTAAAAGTAAAATACTTTTAAAAGCTTTTATTTAAATGCTCCCAAAGAATAAAATAAACTTTTCTTTTAAAATTTTTGCTATCAACTTATAACGTCATTACACAATTTATGATATAAAAGCTTGTCGCAGATTTTTCCCGCTTAGATAAACAAGCAAATTAAATAGCTTGATCTGATTGATTTTAATTTTAAATTTCCAACTAAGTAAATACGTGTATGTAAATCTAGCGACAAGCTTTTTTATCATAAATTATTAATACTTTTTGTTGATAGCAAAAAAGGTTTTAAAAGAAAAGTTTATTTTATTCCTTTTAGAGCATTTAAATAAAAGCCTGTTTTTAAAAAGTTTTTTTTTTTACTTTTAGCTAATTTTTTGTTGTTGTTTAATTTGCAATTCACGTAAAATTAACTCATTAAAAACTTTTTTGTCCTTAAATCTGTATTGTTTATACATTGGTGTGCAAAACTTAAGCAACAGGGGGATTTATTGCCATAACTTCAAGAAAAATCATCTGAGAGACATGAAGTTCTGAAATGAGGGAGAGTATTATGTACTTAAAGGATGACGAAAGCATCGGCGGTGAAAAAGAATACAACGCATAAGGTATTTAATAAAAAAAAACAAGCTTTATTGAACGCATAATATCGTGACTCATTATTGTCTATCCAACAGGAAGAACAACAAGCAGATGTTCTTAATGTGGTATATGCCCTCCCCTTACTACAATGGTTGCTTCGCACCGTCTCCGCATAATCAGAACCAGCTGGTGCAACATTTCTTGAGGTAGGAGTGCCCATTCCTCAATCAACATCTGTTTGAGTTGTTGGTTGTACTCCGGATGATGTAAGCGTGTGGCAATACATCTCCCCAAAGCATCCCACACATGTTTGATGGGATTTAAATCTGGGGAGCACGCTGGCCAATCCATTCGAGTGATATCTTCACCACAGCTCCTCAACACAAGAGTGCGATGTGGCTGTGCTGTCATAATAAATGAAGTCTGGGCCAATGGCACCTCGGGAGAAGACGCACATGGGGAAGAAGTACCTCCTCACAATAGCGATCCCCGGTTACAGACCCTCTGTCGAAAATGTGAAGCTCAGTTCGCCCGTTCAGCATAATGCCTCCTCAGACAAGAACTCCAGGACCACCGTAACGGTGTCTTTCCTTGATGTTACTGGGATAAAACCGGGTCCCGATTTCTCTCCAAATCAAACGCGTTGAGAATCGCTTCTGGTACTGAACCGACTCTCATCCGTAAAGAGGACATGACTCCATTGATCAGTTGTCAGTTTTTGTGCTCTCTGGCCCACTGTAAACGGTGGCTTTGGTGGCAACTTTCAACTGGGAGGCAGGTTCAGGACGGCGGGCGAACAGGCTCCTTTGTGAAGGCGTCTGGCCACCACTTCTCAACCCGTTGCTGTACAGAGTTTCTGAGCAATGGCGCTTGCTGACTGCTGTCGACCTCTTTTCGCCCGCAGGATGATATATCGGTCATCCCCTGCAGTTGTCGTCCTCGGGTGGCTACCACCAGCCTTTCTAACAGCTGTACCAGTGACTTGGAACGCTTTTCAAGCGCGCGAAACGACACTTTTGTTGATTTCAAACTCTGCAGCTACATTGGTGTCAGTACGCCCCTCTTCCTGCTTTCCGATCATTCTTCCACGTGTGAAGTCGTTCAGGTGATTTCTTCTAGCCATATTTCACGAACTGACTCACTGGCACTTGCAGTGAATATGTTGAATTGCGTCTCCGTTCTTCATTTTATTCTACTGTTGAGCAGCGCGTGCCGACATCACGCGTTTTGCGTACGCTCACATTGCTTCTGACGTTTTGTTCCTGATATTTGCATACGCATGATGTTTCTACTGACTTACGTGTTCACTGTACTGATCTCCAGACCTCCTTTTCTGCAATTTTATGGCTATCTGCTAAATTTTTACATTGTTGCTTAAGTTTTGCACACCAGTGTATTTTTCAATTCACCCGTGCGAAGAATGAGTATACCCCAGCTAGTTTAATACATATCAATACCTGGAATTACACAAATCCACGATCTACGTACATGGGATAACAACTTTTTGTTACATGGGTTACAACTTGATAAATGTTGTACTAATAATTTTCATTAAAATCAGGTGTGGCTAATTTGCTTTGGCTCGCGGTAGGCATTCTGGGAACGGAGGATAATGAAAGGCTGCATTTTTTTTAAATGATTACATTCAATAAAAAATATTAAATTTAAATTAACACTAGTATATGAAACTTAGTATATAACTATAATGCCCAAAAGCAGTCAAAATGACTGCATTGTGAAAGAATGATTGATGTGGAAAGAAATTTGTTTAAAATTAACTTTAATATTTTTTTCAATTCCTACTATTAGTTCGCACTGTCTATATATTTATTTATTTATTTTGTATCATTTATTTATTTGGTGGAATTTTCAATCGTTAATAAAATACATTTCAAAGCGCTCCATTGACCTGAAATTTTATATGCAGGATCATTTTGGATGACAATGCAATAATTTAATTATAATTAATAAAAATTAATTGATTAAAACTAATTATTTAAAGAATTACAAATACAGCCACTTTAGCGACCCTTTTGGCGACTTGTGTCAAAACTTGAAAAGGTTTTTTTCTCACGTGTTAATGCATTCATTTGGATTGAAATTAAAAGGACAATACGATACTTTAATGATGTCTGTGTTATGCAACATTCTTGTTTCAAATATGGCTTCACCGCGAGAACAAACTCACGTTGTAGCATGGTTTATCGAATTTAAGGTAACCGACTACTCGCGACAACTTTTTAAAAAAAATAATAGAGATATGGAGATTTTTTTGTAGTTCTTAGATTTATTTAGTACATTTTAAGAAAAAAAGGCTAAAATTAAGTAGAGAAAAATAAATTATTACTACTAAAATGGGGAAAAAATGGGTAAAAATTGACGAAAAATTACATCAAAAGGGTCCACTCTGTACAAATAGTAAATGAACACAAATTCTCAATTTTCAATTCCGAAGCATTATTTTGTTATTCCTTTTTGAATTCCTTTTTACAGAAATTGGAGCACTTTATCTTAGTTACTACATAAAATTGCTTAAAAAAACAGTGATTATATTCACTTAAGGTATCCGACTACGTTCGGAACCGTGATTTTGCAAAAGCGTATAAATGGATAATATTTATGATATTTAGTGTCACTTAGATTAGAAAATGTATATAAAATTGTTTTAAGAATATTATTGCAATAAAAAATTATTTAAGTACAATATTTTGATAAAAAATGAATATAGAATGATCCATTTTCAAAACATTCTCCTTTTATGAAAAAGGCTTCTATTGTCTGTCTATAGCTCAGACGTCTGTACAAAGGCTGAACTAGAATTTTTCAAACATATAACTTAGAAGTGGATTTATTTATATTTTACTACAACAGAGGGGAGAAAATTTTAAGAAAAAAAACGCCGATAATTATTTCAATTGATGGTAACTCTGAAAATAATGTGAATTTTTCAAAAATCCTAGTTGAGACTATGGGAGAAGTCTTTACTTTATCTAAGCACAAAATATTATTATTATGGAAGCATTTTTTATAAAAGGTGAACATTTTGAAAAAAAGGGTTTTTCGAAGTTAATTTTTGCCAAAATATTGTATTTAAACTTTTTGTCACTGTCATTTTATACATGTATTCCCAATCGTGACACTAAATATCAGAATATTTTCTATTTATCCGCTTTTTAAATCACGGTTCCGAACGTAGTGAAACCTTAGAAATTTTTTTATTATATAGTTTTCCCCACATAATTGTTTTACAGAAAAAACACACGGGTTTTCCCAGGGAACAGACTGTAAGCTTCGTCCGTAAATTCAAGATAAGATGCTACTGTACACAAAATATTAATGCAGAACAATACTTTTAAAAAAATCAGAAGCTTTTATTTTTATAAGTAGGAAACTCCTAAAAATATGAATCTCTTTTATTTGAAAAACGTAGAAATTATTTATTTTGATCAAGATTGGCATTATTAAAATTGATGTGCCTTTATTAGTGCAAGGTGTGTGATTTTCATTAATGGTATCTTTAAAGGGCATTTTGGGTTATGTATTTTTAAAATAAAATTTTAAATTTTTCCCCCTTTAAAGATTATACAATTCCCAAAAACCCCCTTTTTCGGAATATTAGAAAATAAAAAAGGAAAAAAAACAAAATTTTTTTAAAGGCGATTAAGGGTTTTATTAAATTTGAAAAATTTAAAAAAGCAAAACCCTTTATTTTTAAAATTTAAAATTTTGTTTTTATGGTAAAAAAATAAACCTAAAACTTTTTTTTTGAAAGTTTTATAAAGGGGTTTTAAAAATTTGTTTTTTTAAAATTTAAAATCCAGAAATTTCGTATGATTTTTTAAGTTTTTTTTTAAAAACTCTTTAATTCAACCCCTTTTCCCCCAAAAATTTGGGGAAAATTTTATTTAAGTTTTTAAGCCCCAGGGGGTTTTTATAGGTAAAAATCCCTAAATTTTTTTAAAATTTGAAAAATAAAGAAAAGACAGGGGGCTTTTCCCGGGGAAAAGGAAAATCTTTTTTAAAATCATTTTTTTTTTTAAAACCATATATTAAATGGGAATTAAACCATTTCCCGGGTTTTTTTAAAGAAAAAAAATTTTTTTAGCCATTTGAAAGAAAAAAACCTCTTTTTTTCCTGGAAAACAATTTTTCAAGGAACTCAGGGTGGGGAAATGGGAAAAATTTCTTCACCAAAACCCCCCAAAAAAATTGAATTATTAATAAAAAGGGCTTTTAAATTTTGAAAGGGAAAAAATTTGAAAAAAAATACATAAAATTGCCCTTTTCGTTATCAAAAAAGGGTTTTAAAAAAACCCTCATATTCTTGTTTTTTAATATTTTTGGGGGTGAAACTCCCCCCAAAAAAAACCCCTTTTCTTTGCCCCTTCTAACTGTCTTTCCACGCTTGTAATCTTCTCTCCCCTTTCTTTTTGGGGTTTAAACTCGGAAATGGATAATCTCAGCCCATTTTTTCCCCATAGCCTGGGTTGAAAAAAATTTTCAGTCCTAACGCCAAATTTCTCCCCAAAAAAAGCTTGGGCCCCTTTTCCAGAGTTGAAGGAATTTTGGAAAAAACCTTCACGGAAAAAGCAATATGGAAAAAAGTCCGAACTTTTATAAAGACAAGAAGTGGAAGTCTTGGGGAAAAAAGATTCACGAGTGTAAATTTAACAAAAAACATGGTATTAATTTATATATTCTCCCCTTTTTCAAAAACCGCAAAGTTTTAACCCTTCCCGCGGGGCGTTAAAACCGGTGGTTTTTTAACGGACGGGGTCAAAGGCAGTCAAAGGAAAAGCATGCAAAAACCCCCCGAGGGGTTTTTTTCCTTTGGAAAAGACGAAGTCCAAGGTTTCATGCGGGAAAAGGGGAAATGTTGTGATTTCCCCCCAGTTTTGGGAGAGGGACTTTTTGGGCATACAACGGTTTCTGCCAAACGTGGGAGCATTAAAACACACGCCAAGGTTAAACCTCAGAGGTTTGTGGGAAGGAAACCGCTCAGTAGTAATTGATTTTGGGGAATGGGGGGTCAATCTGCCGTTCCCCCCTCCGTTGCCCCTTCCACCGGAAAAAGTTTTTAACCTTAGGGCGGCCTTTATAGGGTGATCATTTTTGCCAAGACCTTTAAAATTTTCAATCATATTTGCATTTACCTCGGCAAACCTTTTTGGGGCCAAACACTGATCAATTTTGAAAAATTTTTTGACAGGGATCAAACTTCTTTTCCCCCTTCGGATTTCCCAGGGCCAAATGAGGTTTTAAGGGGGGGAAGGGGGAACAAAAGCTTTAAGACCAAGATAATAAAAGATACTTAAAATGCAGAGAATAATCAAAATATTAAAACTCCTATTTTACTTTTTGTAATTGTTATTTTATTTTTTGCACTGTTTCCCAAACACTAAACGGGAGAAGCATTTAAAAACACCCTTCAAAATTTCCATAGTAAACGGCATTTGATTCCAATAATATAACAAATTTCTTAGGATGCATTTGTTACCACTGTACATTACCACTGAAAAAAGTTTTGTTCCCAAAGATTATTCAAGAAACCTATTTATCACCTTAAAATAGACTTCGGGGAAAAAATGTCATTGAACGTTGGGGAATTGGTATTTTTAAACATTTTACGACAAATCAAACAAAGGGAATTTTTTCCTAAAAAAAGTATTTTCCCCAAATTTGTTTTAAAAACAACCTTTTTCTTCGAATATTTTTCGTTTTTAAAAATGGGGAGGGTTTAAAAATTGGTTCCCTCTAAATGGTCCCCCCACGTTTTGTTGTCACTAACCGTTAAAGTTACAATAAAAAATAAATATTAAATAGCCCCTAGCACTACCGTAAAAAAAATTATATTTTTTTCCCCTCGTTTTAATGCTTTGTTCAAAAATAAATAATTTCGAAAATGAGCCACACCGGTCACTTAAAAAAAGGCTCAGCGGGGCGAATGTGGCCCGCGGGCCTCAGGTTGAGTATCAATGCTTTAGAGTGTTGGAAACGAAACTCTTCCCTTTAACGCCACACAACTCCCTTCAAATTTGACACATTTTTTCTGCACCCACACATCGCAACCGCCCCACCGCTTTCATATTCTATTTGATCAGGCGAGTTTATTAGTCACTATTTTTTTACACCCCCTGCCACGTTGTATACCATAAAAAAAATTGTTCCAAAAATTTAAAATTTTTTTTTCCATTCCACACGGAAAATATTTTCTTGGGAAATTTTGAAAAAAAAATGAAATTTTTTCCTTTTTTGTATTTTTTGAGGTTTTTGGAATTAATAAAAAGATGTTTACCTGTTGCGATCGGGGCCCTTTTTCTATTTTCGCTTCCATACAACTATAATCCTTGAATGTGTGTGGTACGGAGAGGGCAAGAGGTGTTCTTCTTCCATAAATGAATTAACATATATTATATAAAAAAGGCTGGTTTCAGTATTTGAATCATGTGCAAGGCAAACATTCCTGAGAAACAAAACGTAGTTTTTACTAGAGTCGCCATAATGGGTCGGAAAAAAATACTTTCAACACGAAATTTTTCCTTTTGCCCCCCGTTTTGCGGGAATTTGTTTTCGTTTTTTAAATTTTTTGGGGTTTTAAAATGTTTTTGCCTCTTTAATTGGGGGAAACCAATAAAAACGTAGAAATCCCAGTTGTTTTGAAAAGGTTTTTTCTTTTAAAAGCTTCTTTTGGGAAAAAAAGTTATGTAATTTCCTTGAAAAAATTTGGAAGAATTAAATTTTTTGGGGGAAAGAGAAAGGTTCGAGGAAAAAAATAAAGAGTTTTATAGTGGAAAGAAGCTTTTTTTCCAAAAAAAAAACACGTCCAATTTCAAAACAGGGGCGGGGGCCCAAAAAAGGCTGGGTATAGATTAATTGGTTCTTTTAAAAAGAAAGGGTTGACCCCGTAGTGCCTTTAAAGGGACCAAAAACGGGGGGAAATCAAGTCCAAATCAAATACGAAAATTTTCTGGGGAAACTGAACACCCTAATCTCCCGACTTTGGCAAAAGGAGGGGGGAAAAAAAAAAGGGAAGGGGTCTGGGCAAATTGGGAAACCCCCAAAAAACGGTTAAATATTTTAAAACCGGGGACCTTCTTCATTTTCCAAATTATGGGGGGAAAGGGTTTTAAGACAATCTCTTGGGGTAAAAAGGGGCCAAAAGGTTTGAAAACCTAACGAAAAAACTCTTTCCTTCGGGGCGCCAAAATTTTTTGTGGGAAATTTTTGAGAACCGGCTATTCAAAAAATTCTGCGTCCACGAAATCTTCCATTTTAAGTTTGGCATGGGAAAAAAATCAAAAAAAAGGTCCAAAAGCCCCAAAAATTTGCAAAAATTCCCCCAAACATTTTTCTTTTAAGGGCATATTCCCCCCCTTGGTGTAAAAATAGGTTGTCCTTCCGGGGCCCATTTACTTGCGAATTTGGAAAAAATCCCCCAAATCTTTTAGAAATTTTACTTTTTTTTTTGGCCTAAAGGGTATTTTTTCCCCAGGCCCCCTTGTGGGTAAACCAAAATTTTATAAAGCCGGGGGGAAACACTAAAAACCCATTGAAAAATTAAGTATATCCCCAAAAGGGGTGAACCCCGTTAAATTTTTTTCAGGAAAGTTAAATGTTGGGTATGGGAAAGTTTTTCAATTTTAAAAAATTTTACAGTTTCCCCAATTAAGGGTGGAGGAAAAAAAAAAACCAGGGTTTTTATTCAGAGGGGGTTTTTTTTTTTTGGGCCCTGACCCCACTTTCCATGTGGATTTTTTCTTAAAATTTTTAAAGAAAAAGGTCCCTTTGGGTTTTCAGAAAAACCCCTTTTTTTTTGGGCATTTTTCCAATACCCTGGGAAAAAAATGGACAAGCAAAAAAAAAAGAAATTGAAGAAAAACTCATTTTTTGCAAACTTTTGTTTAAAAAAAACCCCCTTTAAAAGTTAATAATTCAGCTGCCCGGGGGGGACTTGAACCCCCAAAATTTTAACCTCCCAACCCCGTTTTGCCAAACCCCATTTTTTTAAAAAATTTTTAAAAACAGCCCTTAAAAATTTGCTTCAACCAAATTAATATGACTAGTACTTTTTGAGTTTAAATTTAATCTTTTTTTTGGGGGGGTAGTGCCGGACTGAAAATCCAAAAATCTATTCTCGTGAAATTTTTTTTTTCTGAAAAAATTTGTTATGAACTTAAAATTTTTTCAAAATTTGTTACTCTATAAAAATCACCCTTTAATTGCACCAAAAAGAGTTCTCCGGATCTTTCTCTCAAAAATGGCGATAAATAAAAGTACCATTTTTGTTAAATATTTTTTTTTATTTCCCATGCGACCACGAATTGCCATTGCAAACCAAGTACATTCCCCGGGAGTTGGTATTTATTTTTTTAATTGCGGCATTATATAGGAGGAATATCAGTCCTCACAATGTAATTTTGGCACCCATTTTCCTCCCTAGATGGAGTCACCTGAGCTCTGACGATGCAAAATGGTTCTAGGATTTTAATTTTGCCTAGAGCATACAAGCCAAACAGGCACTCTGGAAACCTTTAAAATGCCGCATAATCATACTACATGGACGATGTCGATTTTCTGCATCATGAAAATCCACCTACTTGGGGGTCAAACCTGAAGCCCCATTGCTCTTGTTAGACACATTTAAGATAATGTTGCTACTTACCAACCGGATGTCTACATTGTAAGTGTGCCCAGGTGTAACTGCATTTTTTTCCTCATTGACACTGGAGAATACGAATGGTGAATGAACGGAAATGAATGCTTTGGCAGGCACATCCACATAAAGTGATTCTTCTTCTCGTAAGTACACTCTAAAAGTATACATACTTCCTCCTCTAGTTGAACCTGAAAAAGGAATTTAATGCGTTGCAGATTTAAGATTCCATTGAAATGCACGCAAAGAACTGTAAAATGCGTAATGCAATTATAAATTATGTACTTTATAATACACTCACTTCCAAAAGTTAAGCGCGGAGAGGAAAATGTTAATTTCCGCTAGCCAATCAGAATTAAGGTATCCGACTACGTTCTGAACCGTGATTTTAAAAAAGCACATAAATGGATAATTTTCATGATATTTAGTGTCACTTAGATTCGAATACAGGTATAAAATTATTTTAAGGACATTTTGACAAAAAAAATTATTTAAATATAATATTTCGGCAAAAAACTAACTTAGAATAACCTTTTTTCAAAATGTTCTCCTTTTGTGAAAATGCTTCTATTATAATAATATTTTGCCTGTATATAGCTCAGACCTCTGTACAGAGGCTCAACAATGATTTTTGAAATAGTCACATTATTTTCAGAGTTACAACCCATTGAAATAATTATCGGCGTTTTTTTCTTAGATTTAAAAACATATAATTTTGTTTGCCATTTTATCACGAAACACAAATCTTTTTCCTTGACTTTTTTCCTTGAGAATCTCTTTAAAGAGGCGATAAATTGGCTTTCTTTAATATTTTTCGTAACAGCAACAAATTATTTTGACTGTAATGTCACAAAATGCTGAGGTAATAAAGACATGTTATGAAATGTGTTATATTATTCATAAACATACGAAATCGTTTACTGATACTGAAATGGTGAAGGAGTGTTTTTTAAATACTTCCGATGTATTGACTGATAAATTCAGTAAATAGAAAAAAAAATCAAATACTAATTTCAGAAATAAAAAAATCAGCTCTCATATTCTATCTGTGCTAGACGCTCTGAATATATTGTGAAGCATATTTAGGATAACTTAAAACTGCAAGTTTTTGCTTGCTTCTTGATTTTAGTAAGAATATTTCAGAAATATCACAATGCTCGGTTTTTACTAAATATTATACTGAACTAAACTAAATCAGGGAAAAGTTTTCAAAATTCCTTCTAATGAAGAGCCAAACTAGAGGCGTTGATTATGTTAAAGTTATTTCACTTTTAGAGAGAGAGAGAGCAACACACACAATATAGATTAAAAAATTATTTAGTATGTGTACTTTATATCACTAATTCTTGCCAAACTCTCTTCTAACATTATCGCTAGATCCAGTTATGGCCACTTTTATTAGAGTTTTAACTTAGCCTGTGCTATGTGTATCTGTTAAGTGTAGTATATGATGCTAAAAGGTTGATATTCAGGTATAATTTTTTCAATAACTTGCAAAAAAGTTTCAAGGAACTATGTAATGCTGGGTTTATTTTCGTCTCTACTCCTCTTTGGTACATGGCAGGATGACGAACAATGCATTTGGATGGCGTAAATTGCAATTTTCATTTTTTTGGTGCTTGTAAATTTTTAACGGCATTTCTGTAAAATTGTTCTAGTTTCGCAATATTTTTATCTATCAAGCTTCAACTTTTATGCTTACCAAGTCACTTTAATTCCAATATGGTAAAATAACTCATCTTTTTCAATTTCGACATCAAATTCATGTTAATTTCTGCTAAAAATTGAAAGGATTTTATTCGTCATCACAAAGTGTGGAATTAAATCTCATTTGGCCCTCACTCATTTATTGTATCCCCATCATTAAAGCAGTATGCATCTCCATGTTTCAAAATGTTCTACCAATATTCAACATGAGCTTTTTGCCATCTAATCCAATCCTTGCTTTTAAAAAATACCAGCATATAAGACAAATCAATAAAGGTTTCATTTTTTAGAAAATCCTCGACTTTTATGTGAACTACTCTATCTGCTTGACATGACATTCCACGCGCGTTTCTTTACTTTTTTTTTTTTTAACAATAAGTTATCTATACACTAGGCAAATATAACTTTTATTCTTTGTTGGCGTGTTGAGGCAAAAAACAAAAGGTTAGCAAAGAATCATGGCCCCTGCGTTTGTATAATAAGGCTCTAACCAGCTTGCAATATTTATACCATGCAAGCATATTTTACTCCCACTTGAAAACTTGAGCAAAGAGTTCCATGACCACCATACAAGACTTGTGGAAATTTTATTTCGTGGGCGGGGGGGAGAGTTTTTTTTAAAAAGTGTCGAGATTGAAACAGTATTATTTGCTTAAAATTAGCAAAGGTGGTATAGTAGCGTTCGTTGGCAATGGGGAGTGAACATTTTTTACTAGAAACTTGCTACAATAAAAAACACAGCTTGTGTGTTAAATATTAATTTGCATTAGGTTGGAAAAATGACGTGAGTGTCAGATGATTGACCCTTTGCTGTAAGATCTCAGTATTTCAGTTCTTTTCATTAAAAGTTGATATCATTTTATATGATTTCTGCCGTCACTTTTTGCTATTTTCATATAATATTTTTTTCCCCTTTTTTAGAAAGACTTTTTTTTTATTTTTTTGGCTGCAAATAAGTCCATATTTTTATAATTTTTAATTAATCTTTAAAAAACCAAAATTTTTTTTTTGCTCTCCAAAGAGCTATTTGTTTTAGAAAAAAAGTATTTGAATAAATTTAAAAACAAAATTGCTCGCTAAACCCGGGAATAAATTTTTAAACAAATAAAATACAAATTTAAGTAAAAATTTTGGGTAAAAGAATTTTTTGCAACCATCCTGCACTTGATAAATTAATATCTGAAGAAAAAAAGTCAGGTTTTGACAAATGAAGAATCAAATTATAAAAAGTAATGTGTGACGGCTCACGCGTTTTTCATTAACATGCCCCTTTCTTTTGGGGCCAGAATAAATGGCATTTTCCCAACCCCCGAAAAGTAAAACGTGAAGGAAAGATGTTAAATTAGGAAGTTTTTAAATATCAGAAGTTTGGGAGGAGAGGGGTGGCATTGTTAGGGGAGTGTTATGTTAGTTTGGCAAGTGTGAAGAGTATTTTCAAAAAAAAGTAAGTGACAGTCAAGAGAAGTTACCCGTGACAGAGGTTTTAAGTCAAGGTGTGCATCCATTGCACGCCAGTGAACCGCAACTTCAGGGGGGGATCAGATAGATTGAGGCTTCTTTGAACATTGGGGGAGGCCCATTTAATTATTCGACCTGTGTTCGCATTAAAATTTGAGATTAGGCGAGTTAGTTATTGATAGTGGTCCAGGTTACGTGATTTCGGTATTTTATATTGTGTGTTTAGCCACCGTAGATTATCTTATATATCATATTATTATCTAATCTGTTATTGTTCCTATTCAAAACTATTCATAGTTTTGCAAGACATTGTGCTAACTAACAAGTGTAAAATTACCTCGTGGAACCCGAGATAGTAAACAATAGAATGTTCACAATCTAGTAGGAAGTATGTATATAAAGATAAAACGCGCGCGCATTTATATATTATTATATTATAATAAGAGTTCAAAAAGTGTTGCAAAATAAAGTTATTAGATATACACTGGTGTGCAAAACTTAAGCAACAATGTAAAAATTTAGCAGATAGCCATGAAATTGCAGAAAAGGAGGTCTGGAGATCAGTAGGGGGAAAACACGTAAGTCAGTAGAAACGTCATGCGTATGCAAATATCAGGAAAAAAAACGGGGAGGGCGATGTGGGGTTTACGAAAAACGGGGATGCCCCGGCTGCTCAACAGTAGAAGGAAATGAAGGACGGAGACGCAACTCACCATTTTCCCTCTGCAAGTCCCAAAGTGAGTCAGTTCGAAAATTGGCTGGGAAGAAATCATCTAGACTTCACACGTGGAAGAATGGGGTCGGAAAGCTGGAGGAGGGGCGTACTGTCACCAGTGTAGCTGCAGAGTTTGGGAAACAACAAAAATGTCCCTTTCCGGGGCGCTTGGGAAAACGTTCCAAACCCAAGGCCGCTGTTAGAAAGGTTGGTGTGGCCGCCCGAGGGACGAAAAACTGCAGGGGATGACCGATATATCATCCCCGCGGGCGAAAAGTTCGACAGCAGTCAGCAAGCGCCATTGCTCAGAAACTCTGTACAGCAACAGGTCGACAAGTGTGCGGGGTTTTCTGTGGCCAGACGCCTTCCCAAAGGGGGGCCCGTTTACCCGCCCTCCTGAACGCTGCCCCCGTTTAAAAATGGCCACCGGAGCCACCGTTTACAGTGGGGACAGAGAGCACAAAAACTGAAAACTGGGTCAACGGAGTTGTGTTCTTTTTTACAGATGAGAGTCGGTTCAGTACCAGAAGCGATTCTCAAAGCGTTTTGATTTGGAGAGAGATCGGGACCCGGTTTTATCCCCCGTAACATCAAGGAAAGACACGTTACGGTGGCCTGGAGTTCTTGTCTGGGGGGCATTATGCTGAACGGGGCCTTTCCCCCCTTTTTGACAGAGGGTCTGTAAACCCGGGGGTCGCTATTGTGAGGGGGGTACTTCTTCCCCATCTTCATCTTTTTCCCAGGTGCCATTGGCCCAGTCTTCATCTTTTTTGGGGTGACAACAAAAGCCACATTGCAACCCTTTTCTGTTTAGGAGCTGCTGGAAAGTGGAGATATCACTTGAATGGATTGGCCAGCGTGCTCCCCCCGATTTAAATCCCATCGAACATGTGTGGGATGTTTTTGGGGAGACGTATTGCCACACGTTCACATCATCCGGGGTACAACCAACAACTCAAACAGATGTTGATTGGGGAATGGGCACCCCTTTTCCCCCAAGAAAAAGTTTCACCAGCTGGGTTTTGAGTATGCGGAAGGTGCAAAGCAAACCCTTGTAGTAAGGGGGGGGATATTTCCATAAAGGAACATCTGCTTGTTGTTCTTCCTGTTGGGTAAAATCAATGAGTCACGATACTATCCAATAAAAACTTGTTTTTTTTTTGATTCCCCTACCGTATGCGTTGTATTCCTTTTTTAGCGCCGATGCTTTCGGGCATCCTTTTCGTACATAATACCCCCCATTTCAGAATTTACAACCGGGTGATTTTTCGTGAAGTTAATGGCAAAAACCCACCTGTTAAGGTTTTGCCCCACCAGTGTAAAATAAAATTTTCAATTTGAATGAATAGGGAGGGAGGAGCTTTGATACCAGTAACTGTACAAAACCCTTTGAAAAAAGTGAATCCCCTTTTTTCATGCATATTTATTTCTCGATTTCTTATTGTGACCCCGTGGCCCCTGGGGGCTTTGTGGGGGCTCCAGGGTTCCGTGGCCCCGTTTGAAGACCACTGTTCTAGAGGGAGTAGAAAACCCCGAATAGAATTCGTTACAAACTTACCGGGGTTCTATAAACCTCTGGTTCTTTTTTGAATTATTCAAGTGAAGATTTGAGTTTTAAAACATTTTTTATACACCTGCGTCTGAATCCATTTCAAAAATTTCCTTCGCCGGAGTGAAAATCGAATCCATGGACTTTTTACTCACGTACTCATCGAAAAGAGACTTTGATTATCCTTTTTACTTTTATAGGATAGAAAAAAAGTTTAAAATTTTTAAAAAACTTAAAAACAAAAATCGAATTAAGAAATCGTCTAACACTACATTAAAAAACCCTTTTTAATTAAAACGTTTTTAATAAAATTTTTTTAATTTTCTTTGTATTTTTTTTTTCCCTTGATGTCATCTTTAAAAAATTTAAACAAAAAATGTAGTGCCGTCCGCTGCAACCCAGCCACACAACCCTACTGTTCTGAATGTTTTTGCACTTGTCAGATGGAGCACTAAAATAACTCTGTTATGTTAGATTTTGCGGATGGCCCCCTCGAATTTGGAGAATGCCATGGGTGAAACGAAGATGCCTCGAATCTTTTAAAAAAAACCGGAGAAGAGCAAGAAAGGAAGATTTCGAAGTGGGGTTCGGGTTTCTAAATTTTCAATACTCCCCCCTTTTTAATCAATTTTATCGCGCCCCCTTATACATTAATAAATTACTGAATGCAAAAAAGACTTTAAAAGTTCAAAACATTTTTAATTAAAACCTAAAATTTAAAACTAAGTATTAAATTTTTGTATGTTACTTTTAAAAAAAAAATTTGTAATAGGAAAATTATTATGTTATTTTCCCCTTTCTTTTTTTTAAATTGGAACATATTGCAAAAGGGGGCTGCTTAGAAGACAAAAATATAGATATCGCAAATAAAAAAAAGAATCAGAGGTTTAAATTTCTAAGAAATTTTAAAAAAATTTTGTCTGCAAGACAAGCTCATGGAAGTCGCTAATAATTAAACTTGTTTTTAAATTTCAGTATTAAAAGATAAGTATTAAATTTTTTTTTATGTTATCTCTTTAAAAATTATTTTTTAATAAATTACTTTTTAAGAATAGGTTATAATTATTTTATTTTTCTTTTCAAATTTTAAATTGCGATTAAAAAAATTTTAATTAAAGATTTTTTTCCCTTCAAGATCCATTTTAAAAGTAAAAAATGTCAATATATATATATATAAAAAAATAGCCTAATCTATGTTGTTCTTTATCATATCCATTTTTAGCATTCCGCGAACGTTCAGAGTCAGGCAACCAACGGACGTCTGACAAAAAGAAAAAATGTGTACCTCGTACAGTTCTATCAGTTTTGGGCCCAACGATTAGTACTAATCTCAATGCATTTCATAATTCAGGGTTGTAATTCACGGTATTTAGGAGTGGTTTAAAAACAAAATCATAGATATTTTTAAAAACCCCGCAGCGGCATTGAATAAAAACACAACAAGTAACGAGGGGCAAATTAATAGAAAATTAGAAGGGGTTAGAACCATTTCAAAATATTCCAGGGGGCTCCAACTAAAAGGACTTCATAGATTTCAATCCAGTGATGAAATTAAAGGGCAATTTTGAAAAATCATTTTTGAATTTTGAAGGGGTGGATGCTGAATTTTCTGCACTAAAAAAAAAGATTTCGTATACTATTACCATTTTAACTCTACCTTTGGAATCCGGTTTTTCTGCGATGGCTATTTTGAAGACAAAATATGATCTGAGCTAAATATAAAAAAAATAACTCTGAGGTCAATTTCAAATTTTAGTTTTCCTTTTTGCTCTGAAGAAAAGCCCATAAGTCACTGATAATTATTAAACTTGTTATTATACTGGCTGAAGTACCCATTTAGCACGAGTTTATTTATTTTAAAAAAAATGATAATACATTATTTTTGAAAATATTAATTGTAAGGAGAGTAAAACCAAGTGCATGAAATGTATACAAAAGAAAAATGATTTATTGAAAAATATATATTACAAAACGGTTTTAAATTTCGCAAAATTTTCCCAAGAATAAATTTTAAGTAATAAAAAAAAAATAAAAATTTAAAATAACAATTGTGTTACTTTTTTTAAAATTTAAAGCGAGAAAAATTCAAAAAAGTTTTTGCCCGGGGCAGGGGGCACTCGATACTAAGGGTTTTGTTCGGGGTATGCACCCCCCCTTTTTATAATTATTTTTTAAAATTTCAAATAAAAAAACACAATTTTGGAATAATTTAACAAGAAAAATATTTACCTATTTCTGGATTTTTCTTTTGTCTTTTATAATTTGAGAAAATATCCAATAAAACTGAACAAATTTTTCCCAAAAGTGGGGTGACCTTAATAAAGGACACAAATCACGACACTTTTTAACATTTCGGAAAAATTTTTAGCAAGCAAACTGTCACATTTTGTCTCGTTTTGTAATTTTTGCCTTTTAGATACAAATATCCTGTTGAACTTTTTCTTGTTGTGTCTTTTAAGGGGGAAGTGCATTTTGCGGAAGTTATGGCTTCATATTTTCTTTATAAAGTTCTTAATGTAGTATTGAAAATTTTTTTCCCTTTTTGTTTCATGCTTATTGTTTTTTCTGAAATTTACTTCGCTAACATGATTAATATGCATTATTTCAGCAAGGTTTCCCTTTTTTTGTTCAGCTTCAATACCCCCAAAAGATCACAGATAACCAATTTTTTTTATTCTGCTCATTTTTCATTTATAAACCCAACGGCAACATCAAATTAAAACCACTGTTTTTCATGAGGAAAATGGGATGTTCGGAAAAATTTTTGAAAAATAGTGGTCGGCGGGGAAACCCCGGTCAAACAGGTACCTTAAATTCTGAAAACGTTTGCCACCCCAAAAAAAAAAGGGGATATGTTATCAACATTTTAGCTCCCATTAAGACTGTCATATTAGAGGGTTCTCTGTGAAGGTATTGGTAACAAATAAGCAGTTTTCCCAGAATTAACGATTTTTTTATTATATGTTTCAGTATACTCATAAAAAAAAAATCTTGGCCAATTAACCCAAAAATGCTCAATATGCTTATCCATGTATCATAAAACTCTTCACACTGTGAAAAAAAACCCCCAGAATTATATAATTTACAACTTCCCAAAAAAAAAAGGGGTGGATAACCATACAAGTAAGTTCGAAACCCGCAAAAGTAATTTTTTAATTAAAAAAAAACGAATAAAAAATTTCATCTAAAAAAAAGAAACAAAATATTTTTTAAGTTTAATAAAAGATACAAAAGGGGTTCAAAGTGAATCTTTTTTTTTTGATAACCTTTTTTACCAGATGATATATAAAAATCATACAATGTAAATCTGTTTTTTTTAAAGTTTTTGTCCCCGAAAATTCCCTTTAACCCCTTTTTTTCGAAAGTTCCCCCCCCTTGAAGGATTATCGCCCCCCCCAGTTTGAGAAACACTGGGGAATAGATTTTTTGTCCCGTGGAGGGTTTTTCCCTAAGGTGTGCGCTAATTATTACTTATTAGTCAATTTTCATTACTTTACAAATACCATCGCCTTATAGCAGTGCTTCTCACTTTCAGTATTCGCTACCAAATATTCAATCATTTTTCATCACCCCCATACAAAACAATGTATTGAGTTCAAAATACTATACTTTGAATAAAGCTACAGTAGGGTTTTTTTAACTTAGGGCGCCGATGTTTATAAACGTCTCTTTCAGTTAAAGCTTTAATTTTCTGGATGTATATGTACGTCTTCCCGAAGTACGATCTTTTCTGTCCCCTGCTATCTATAAAATTATTCCGAAGGCTTTGGAATGCAATAAAAGGACATTGACAGTGTTTGCAAAGGATTTACTTATTTCAGAGGATTTGTGCAATTTTTTTTTTCTCCCCCCAAACAAAAAAAAATGTGTCTAGGGAAAATGGTGGCATTAGGAAGCAAATTGCCTAACTTTTAATCGGACGTTAAGGAATTAATTATAAGCCGTACAAATTATCAAGATAAATGTTAATACAATGCAAGTGTTGATACACTGATAGTTATCAAACTTGTTCTTAAGTTAGTATTGTTAAATTAATAATATAATACAGTGTACTACAGTACTGATACATTTATAAATGTATTATATCAGTGTGTACGTGTATTTTATACTTTATTATATCAGAAAGTATTTTGTTTGTTTACTTTCAGTAATAAGTTTTAAATAATCTTTTGTTTTCCACTTTTCAGCATACTCACGCCCCCCTCGTAGAGTTATCCCGCCCCCGAAGGGGGCGTTCCCCACAGTTTGAGAAACGCTACCTTATAGGTTTTTCCCAAGAAGGAACATTACACATTTGTATAAAAATATGACTTAACATTGCACAGCTGACTGGCATCACATGAATGACGAGCTTGAAAAATTAACAAAATGAAAAGAAAAACTTGGCATATAAAGATTTTTATTGAAAAAAAACCCCACTACGTGATAACTCGTGAGTGACACGGTACAGGAAACATATTCAGTGACGCCAGCTTCGAGTTATCTCGTAATGTTTTTTTTTCCCAATAAAAATTACCGTAAAGAGGCCATTACAATATCACATCAGTAACTTCCCTCTACTATTTATTTTGTAAAATGTCATGTTTACTTTAAAATTAAATCTTGGCATCTATGGCAAGATGCTCCTGGCAGTGAATGGGTTAATAAAATAAAATATGCAAAAAAAAAACAAATTTTGTGTCTGCAAATGGAGTGAAAACAACATCGTGGGGTTGCAAAAGATCGCTTCTAGCAGTGCTGGCTGATGACTGTAAAAAGTGAATATTATACTCCAAGTAGACGATTATGTTGGTAGTTATACATTGGTATTTCTAAATATTCCGTATTAATTTGATATCAGCACGTAATATGCCACAAGTTGTGTTCGCATTTGCCAAATTGGGCGATAACATTGCAATACGGTTACCTTGTTTTTTAACTTATGGTTCTGTGGATTGACATCATTAGTTTATTTATTTATAGTTATTATTATTATTTTTTTAATTTATTCATTTTTGTAATATTTTTTTTTTTATGTACATTATTTTATTATTATGTGTAATTATTATAGTGTATTAAAAACAATTTTTCTTCTTCAATATTTATTACGGTTTCCTTACTATTTTCAAATGATTTTAATTTGACTTTTTCACAAATTTAAACATTTCCAAACTTCGCGTTGCCTAGGTAACAACTTTCATCTCCCGTCGTTTATTCGAACACGGATATTCTGAACATTATTTGTCGGTACTAGAGTTTTTTTTAAATAAAAAGAATATTATTAAAGCTTTGCTTTCACTTTTAATGGACGAAAAGAATTGCTGAATTCACGCTTTATATGTACTATGCTTTTAAATGTGGTACTTTTTATTTCCTTTTTAATTCTCATTCTTGATTAGGATTTCCCTTCCTGAAATGCCATCTTGGAATAGGCCATTATGAAATAAGTATGGCAGCAAAATGAAACTAGTTTACAGGATAAGAAATTTGACGGCTCTTTGTCTTATTGCCTATCTTACGTTCAAATTTGCGGGGCTACAATAATAAATCTGTGGTTAAGAATTCTTTTTTTTCTCGGGAAGTAAATTGCGAATTTCTACTTTATTTTTCTCCAATTTCATTTTTAATCAATGTATTTTAAAATGTTCATTCTTTGATGAAATTCATTAACGAAATTCGGAATTTTTGAGTTTATTGAAAATTATTCGAGTTATTCTCGATATATTCGCATTCTTCAAAGAAATACATTGGAGGAATCAGTTTCATAGCTTTTCTCTAACATTCCACCATCGATTTCTTTACCTTATAGAAATTTTATTTTTTTGCACGAGATTTTTACTTTTTTAACAGTTTTTATTAGTTTCTTTTATTTATTTTTGATTTTCTATATTTTTTCTGCTTTTTTCCCCTCCATTTCTAAATACCTCATGTTCTATTTCTTTAAATCCTGGTACTCGCACTGTACCAATTGGTTTTCCACTAAAGAAGTCAATTCATTTTTGCTTCTTTTAAACTTAATGCAATTCCTCTTTCGGGGGAAAGTTTTTTAAAATTTCCTTTCGTTTTTAAAATGGGCCGCCATCTTGGATTGGAAAGCGACTGGTGACCGAAATCGTATTTGGCGCGATTTCATAACCACCCCAAAAGAACGTTTGGCGTGGCGTACTGTCAAATTTTCCAAAAAATTTTTGGTAGGGGAAATTTTACGCAATTCCCCAAATTTTTTTAAACCGCACCTCGTAAATTTTATCATACAGATTTACATCATACGTATTATTTTTTATTAGTTTCATAAATCATACACTTAAGTTGTAAGCAACGTAAGTATTATATATAGAACAATTTTAACTGAAAATCCAATACATAGAATCACTATTATGATTGTGTTCGTACCTTACATACGTGATACTCCAGCCAAACATCTTTTTTGCTTTCGTTTTTATATTGTATTAAATTGAATTTAAAAGCCTTTTACATCCGTATCTGAAATTAAATGAAATCAGAAATATACATTTATGAAATGCGTATAGTTACCTGTACCGATAAAACAATATTTTGACTTCATTCTTACTGAAATTGATGCTATTTGTAATAATTCTCGACCTTAAATGCTGGGGTTAATTCTTTTCAATTTTTTAATATGTTATGCCGCTAAAATACAGGTTGTACGGGCTTAAAGTATCCAAAAGTAATGGCACTGAACTACCCATCAGAATGTAATAAAATTTCTATTAGAACTTCGGGGTTTTTTGGGGCTTTTCAGGGCCGGTTACATTATTTCGGAATTGCAGACGATAAAATTTTACACTAATTTTTTGAAAAAATGTGAACGCCATTGTGGTTTTAGTGGCTTTGGAACAAATTTAAATGTCAGCATGGAATGAATTCGTTCGGGTTGCCTAATGACTATCAGGGCTTAAAAATGAATCGGACCTTTTATAAAAAAAAGTGTTTCTATCGAAAAAAATTAGGGTACTTGCAGTTTTATAAAAAAGTTTGTCACCTTTTTAAAATTCTTTTTTTGAGATAGATTTTTGATGTCGGAGGGGCGCATTCCATCCCCATCCGAAAAGTGATGGATTTAAATTCTTTAACCAAAATACGCTTTATCTTTTACCCCACATCTTTTCTAATGGTTATGTAAAAAAATTTTTCGTCTGCGATTCCAATAATTGCGACGGGCCGATCGAACTAGACCCAAAAATCTTGGAGAGTTTCACAATCCCCGGATGAACAGTTTATCATATTCTGATGGGTAAATCCGTAATAATAAGCCAATACTTTTGGATACTTTTGTGACATCTCACGCGTCCTTTCTGTAACATAACCTCTGTGTTCTTTGACGGCCACGATTAATGGCAATTTAGAGAAAGTTCAGTTCAGAGAAGATAGAAGTTTTGACTGACGGCTTACCTAGAATCAAGACACAATCTAGCCATTCAACCAAGGTACATACCATTGTACGCCCACTTGAAGAAATATTTGAAGTGGATTGGACGTTGCGTATTCAACCAAGGTAGGAAGATTATATTCTGAACGCGAATATATTATTGAGATTGAGAGTAGGCGGATATAATATAATTATATTAATAAGTGATCTAATTGCGCGATCTGTGTTAATTAAGGCTACGTGTTTTGGTTTATTCTCACTTAATATAAGTTTGTTCGATATCTAAGTAATCTAAGTTAAATTCTTAATAAAAGTCATATTAAGAATTCTAAAATGTCTCATCATTTCGAGAATCCCACACCTTTAACTTACGCTGAAGCTCCACGATATGGTCCACGAAGATCGACCATGTCGCACTTTTAGCCCGGATACCCTGTGTATTGCTTAGTTTTTCAAATTTTTATTTAATAAATTTTAAATGTATATTTAAATAAATATTTTTTATCAATACAATTCTCAAAGTTTGAAGGAAGTTTAATAATTACGCGCTACTATCCAGTTATTCATACAATGTTTTCAGGTGCGCCATAATTCGGGTTTCTATTAACTTTCTAATAAGTAAAATCCTTGAGCGTACTAAGCTTACATTCAAGTTAAACAAGCCTGTCTTGAAATAGTGCTAAGGTTATTTTGTTTTAACCTACTTGAATAGGAAGACATCATCAGCACACACACAGACTCATTTTCCACCAAAATTATTCAAAACTACGCAAATATTGTCGCATGCAATCTTGTTGTGAATATAGGAGGGATATGAGAATCAGATTGAAGCTCCAGACGGGAATGCGAGAAAAGAGGGGAGGGGAGTAGTTGTTATATTGTTAGAAAATAATTGTTGGAGAGAAATTTGACCTCGATAATCAAAATCAATTGTTTTAACATTATATGTATGAGAAATCTAATCTGTTTATAAGGAACAAGTTTTCATCATTTATATAATAATTGTGGTTTCCTTTTTTAAGTTTTTATGTTGAACCCAATTGGATGAATAACGCAAGTCTTCAAAATATTGATAAGAAATGGAGTAAATTCTGTCAATCAAGCATTAATATTTTAATAAATTCGTGTATTTAGTGTCAAAATTATCAGTATAATCTTAAATTAAATTTCATATTCAATCAATTATAAATAACTTCAAGTGGAACTTTAAAGGAATAAGATTTAACGGAAACTGATTTACCCTTTGAGTGGCAATGCCGTATAAATACGTAAAGAAGAAGCTGTGTCTAAGGTGGTGTGAACGTATATATACGTTTTGTGTTTTTTAGCCTCGGGGTTAAAACTGCTTATGTACGTCAACCTCTGAAATTTTCTAGGGATGTAGGTTATCTATTGGCAGCAAATAGCATTAGTTTTAGCTATCTCCTCTAAGCCTGGCAATTCCCTTTACTGGTACCCTCCACTAGAAGCAAAAACACTGCCGAAATAAGGTGTTTTGTATGTCAGCATACAACTAAAAGACCCCAGAAAGGGTCGGACACCAGGTGCATGTACAAGGAATGTGACCAGGGTATCTGTGTTTATCCATGTTTTGAAAAACTTACCATTCATGTTAAATTTATAAAATTATTTGTCTGCTGGTCTTGCCTAAAAATATGATGAAAAAATTGAAATAAATGAATGTTTTATTTTTTTTAGATTCTATTTCTTGCCCTGAAAGGAAAACTCTGGCCATAGGATCGAAACTGAAAATTAATCACGCGACTAAAAGTAGTTCGAATTCACTTATAAATTATTGAGATTGAATTAATTCCGCCCAATCAATTTATTTAACTAAGCTGATGTATTAGTATGACTCAACTACGAGTGAATGATGTTGTATATATAAATATTTCCACGTATTCTCAAAATCCTACTTACGGTGGTATTCTCAATCGCGCGTTAATCTCGGGTTATCCCCGAACCGGAGGTAACTCGCAGATTGTGTGTGTGTGTGTGGTGAAACATCATTATTCTCAATTGCGGATCGCGCCAAATCCTCGGATTATTCATCCAAAGTATCCCGCCGATTTCGGAGGGTAACTCACGGATTTCGATCACGCGAATCTGTTTGTAAGCAAAGATGGACGTAACAAAGAATATGTCACGTGATTATCAGTGTCCAATCACAAACGACTGCAGATCTTGCCCCCGCATAACTCACGGGATTCGGTAATCGCCGTCTCGAGAATACAGTGTTATAATTATATCCGCGAGCATTTGGCGAGTATGGGTTACTCAATCCGTGAGTTTTCTTTTCAATAACTCGATTGAGAATACCACCGTAAGAGGCTCTTATTCATTATCATTCATCAAATTTCTTGCACCCAAATTACAATTTTTTATTCGCACAAATTTTATTGATTATTTCTGAACTAAAGAACAAAGCAGCAAACAAATGCTCAATGCTCAAAATCTCCTTTCAATGACCTTTAGTATAAACTCAATTTCAGAAAGTTGAAACAGAGTACAGGATTAGAATACAAACCAATAAGTTTGAAGCGTCATCTTCACAAAGAAAAGGTTTCTTTTCACAGTGTTTTTCGAAGTCATACGGCGTTTCGCATAAATCATATATTACCCAAGAAGTGTAAGATCGGTTCATGCTGAAAAATGTAGTCAAATAGCCATGTCAAGCATAATTTTAAACTGTCTATCCATCATTTAAGAATTTCTACATTGTTTGGATAAAACACATGTGTGTGTCTAAAATATGTGCAAATTTGAAAGCGATCTTCTACAAGATTTGCACACACACATATCGTTCTTTTTTCGACTTTTTATTTTTAATACAACAGTTACAAAATAATTAAATACAGTCTAACATTCGATTCCCTTGTATTAGACATTTAATATTTTTTTCGCTTTATTTAGTGACGGTACCGATAAATACCACCCACTTAAAAATTTTATAGAATAACCCTTTTTACGGTACTTTGCCGGAAAGCTCTATTAATTCCATTGTTCCAGTGATGCTTTTACGTTAATGGGTTCTGGTGATTGTGTATTTAGTGGGAAGAGGCGAATAGTTTTAAAACTGAAGCTGTATTTTCAGCTGCCATTTTGATCGGATTGTCAAGATTTGAAAGGAAAAGTTCAAATCAAAAGGTAAGTTTCTTATATTTTTTGCATATGTTAGTTAAGACCTTAGAAAACAATTTGACTATTTATTTTAAGTGAGAAATCTACGAAGGCTGTTTTTTAAGTAAGGTCCGTTTGTTTTAAGAAAAGAACGACAAGATTTAAGTTTCTGCAAAACTCTTTACTTTAGATTGCGTATATTTTGCCTATATGTTCACACACAGTTTCGGTTTATTAATGCACTTGCCATACCTTAAAACTTATTTCAGAAAACCTTCTTCAGCCAGGCTGTCCCCCGCCCTGGCTGGGATTGCGCCAAGAGTTCACGACTGCTTCTTCAAGGTTCCTGAAAAACTTCTGCAGATCAGTTTGGAGCAAGGCCATTTAGAAAAGGACCAGGCCGTGATGCCAGCTTTTGATGACGTCACGAAAGGAGGAAAAGCTTTCTACGCGCATTCGCCTCTGTGAGGAAGCCACAAAGTTTGAACATTTATTTCTTTTCATGCCATAGGCTAAAATTTCCGTAGACATTTATATTGATTATTTTTAAATTCTTACTTCGAGAATATTTCTGATGAAAGTTGGCATTGTTTACGCTGAAAATGATGGTAAATTGATTTTCCCGAAAAAAGGACAAAATCACCATGAAAGGCTCCTACCAGTATAAGAAAGTCTAAGAAAAAAAACTTCAGCCAATTTCAATCAGATAAAATAAAAAATAACAAACATTTACTTGCAAAAAGAAAATTTCAGTATATTAGAGGGTTATTAAAATTCAGTGAATTTAGAAACATTTTGCTGGAGTTCCTTTTCCAAAATGACATTTTGCTCATGAATCAATGAATCATAAACAAAAGAAAGCAGGTCTATAAAAAAAATGCATGCAAAAATATATTCAAATATAGAATGATAAAACAGTTCTAGATACCACAGTAATTATATAGTAAAAATAGATTTCCGGAATATCATACGTGTTAAAAATATTCAATTTTCTATCTATCTAATATTCAAAATTTTAAAATAATTTCAATCCAATAAAATAAAAAAGAAATAGGAAAAGTAAAGTATTTGAGGGGCATATTATTATAAAAAAATACATGCAAAATATATATAGAAATATAGAAATGACAAACAGTCTTCTAGATACTTACAGTAATTATATAGTAAAAATAGATTCTAGATTATACGTTAAAATATTCAATTTTCATTCATTCAATATTCAAAATTTTGAAAATAATTTCAACTAACAAAAATAAAAAGAAAATAGGAAAAGTAAAAGTATTTGATGTATACATAGTAAAAAATACATGCAAAATATATACAAATATAGAAATGACAAATGTGCTCGATACTACAGTACTATATAGTAAAAATATTCTAGATTATACAAGTTAAAATATTCAATTTTCATTCATTCAATATTCAAAAATTTTAAAATAATTTCAATCCAATAAAATAAAAAGAAAATATAGAAAAGTATATTTGGAGGCATACATTATAAAAAAAAATACATGCAAAAATATATACAAATATAGAAATGATAAATAGTTCTAGAAAATACAGCAATTATAGTATAGTAAAATAGATTTCCTAGATTATATTAAAATATTCAATTTTCATTCATTCAATATTCAAAAATTTTAAAATAATTTCAATCCAATAAAATAAAAAAAGAAAATAGGAAAGTATTTGGAGGCATATGCATATAAAAAAGTTATATGCAAAAAATATATACAAAATATAGAAAATTAAAAGAAGTCTTTATACGGCAATTATATAGTAAAAAATGATTCTAGATTATACGTTAAAAATATTCAATCAAAATAATTCATTCATTCATTATTCATATGTATAATTTCTTAACTAATAAAAATAAAAAAGAAAATAGAAAAGTAAAGTATTTGAGGTATATTATTAAGCATAAAAATGCATATGACATGAACAGTTTAGACACCATAATAATTGGCATAGCAAAATATAGGATGTTAAAAATATATATACATTAGTAAATACACTTACCATAAATAATCAGAAAAAACGTATGGAATATATCATTAATGAGGCAACGGCAAAATTGATTAGTTTCAAATTTTGAAATACCTGCATTTGTGATGATATTATTTAAGCTATTAATCCATTATTTTTATGCATATGCATTAAAATTCAATATTATGCTATGGTAAAATATCTAAAATCAAACAAAAGCCTTGAAAACTAAAAATAACATTTTACATACTTTGAATGCTAAAATCTTATGAAAATAATTTAAAAGAATATCGTGAAATAAATAAATAATTTTTCTTCTATATAATAGTTATATGAACAATTACACACTGTTCATAAAATGTATGTAGTATAAAATTATGATATACATGCACAATGAATAAAATACGATTTGTAATTGAATATTTAAATAAATAAACAGAAAATATAAAAGCAAACATTAATTTAATCTACTTCCAAATTTCTGGTATTTTTCGGTTATTCTTCACGGTTAAAAATTTCTTTCACTGCGCTTTTTGAATAATTATTTAAGCATGTCTCAAATGTAACGAATGTATTTTTAAAATATGAAATGCAGGAATGTTACAATTTACACAAGGTGAATGAACGAATGCAAGACATTCCACAACTGTGTAATTCCAGATACGCTTCTGTTATGCTTGTAAAGCAAGATAATTGGCAATCAACTTTTAAGAAACTCTTGATTCGAATGTTTCGATATTAACAAATTAAAATGAAATATTGCGTTGAAATGATTTCATAATAATATTCGTGGGCATTTTAAACCCTCCTCTTATCCAGAAGTCTCAAGATTTTGTCCCTTCGATATTTTCCGAGTCGAAATTAATCTGTTGATTTAAAGCAAAGTTTCTTGCAATCAGAGTATCTGAATTTTATATATTATGCAGCCACAATATCCTGCTATATACATTTGGTAAGCTTGAGGCTCTTCTATTGAAATATCTGGTTTATTTCTAATATTTATATATTTCTAAGTTGAAATTGCAATATCTACTTTTAATACGAAATACCTACCTTCGAATGATTTGAAATTAAATTTTTAGTGAGATAGTACTTTACATTTATCCGAGTGCAAAATTAACACACTTTTTATCGCGCAACTTTTTCATAGCTTTTTGCAAAACTTCCTGCACAGTGACATGATAAATTGCTCCAGACATTTATTCAGTATTGGCCTAAATCTATTAAATTATCAGTTTGAACTTTCCAGCAAAAGTATATTTGAAATTCTACCTGGCCAAAAAATACTTTATTAGTTCTGGGATGGTATTTACTGCATGCCTCAAAGCAAAAATGTTTCGCTTAACAGCTCTTCCTCGTTTATATTTATTTAAATTTTTCCAGTTCAGCCACTTAAACAAATTTTGAAAAAAAGTGAATCTATCATCATCCATTGGATGAAAAAAAGGAACACTGATTTCACCTAGATTTGACCTCTGTTGACTTTTAATACCCTATTATTTGCTGAAATCTAAAATATGTTTGATGCAATAGCTGTAAGGTCTCTCAAACATTTCCTGGCAGCCTTCCACCTATCTTTTTAATATATTGGCGCAGTCACATTGCTTTCTTCAAAAATTCTTTTTAGAAAACTAATTTAACATTTTGTTTTCAAAAAATTTGTTGGTTTTAAAGTTTTAAAACATAATTTAGAGCTAATTTTAACAATAATGTTCATTTCTTCGTTAGTAAATTTTAAATAATGATGAAAAGTATAGATGCTTTCGGATTTGAGAAAATTCTGGAAGGATCAGGATACTAAAGAAGAATCCAGTACCTTTTCTGATTGAACGTAATTTATTTCGTATAGATTTGATAAGATGTAATTTAAATCGCGCTATGATGTAATTTTTTGCATTATTAGCTGATTCTACCAACACTCTTATGGTACCATTACATACTTAAAGTACAATTTCTATTTTCACTGTTATTATCAATTTCATAACGCAAAACAACTGAAAACTGCATTTTTCGCATACAGGTAGATAAAATTTCTAAAAGTCATGAAAATGTAAAAGTCTTTCAGCATTCGCTGCCTTTACAGGATCTGAAGGAGCATCATTTTTTATTTTTTACTCAATAAAAGAAGAGTATAGAAAAACATTGAATCGTAGTAGCGTTTCTCCTTTCTCATAGTAAATCTAAATTTATTTTATTACATTTATATGTAATCGCTGATTTGATGAAAATTTCATCAATTTGTAATATTACCTGTTTCTCATGGTCTTTCGTTCTTTTACTAAGCACCTTACCTTGCAGATACTTTATTAGCCAGAGCAACCTGGAGTAACATTGCATCCAGATGTAACTCCTGTAATTAGCTCACACTGGGAAGAATTATAATTCCCTATCTCTCAAGTATAGGAATAACATGTGTAGATTTAATGCCATGCAGAAAGAAAGTTCATTAAATTGGTTTGCGAGCATTTTATTTAGTTATATGTGATTCAAATTTAATACCTCATTTGCTCTTAAAATAATAAAATTTAAGCTGCCTAGAAATTTTCAAAAGCATTACAGTTTTCAAGTTTATACTTTTCCCATGATTGAATAATAGCCATAAATAGTATATAATGTGAATTAATGTATATTCTTCAAAGACATTGTATTGTATTAAGAATATTTACCACCTGCTGAAATATGTTAACTTAGAGGATTATTAAGAATTTAACAGAAGGTATATTTAATTCACGATTATTATTAAAATAAAAAACAATAGAGAGATTCATTTATTTTCAGGATTTTAAAATGAAAGGACAATTTTCGCAATCTATAAAAAGAAATGTTATGCAACTTTCACAATTGCTAGTGTTTTAGAAACATTGTTTTAGGATAAGAAATCAGATGGTGGATTTTTTCTCGCATTAGCAGATTTTCTTTAAAACATTCAAAACTGGTAATTTCTGTCTTTCTAATGAATTGCAAATAGCTGTTCGTTCTAATTGTTTCATTTTTCCTTCGTTGAATTGTCAATGAGCTGCTCTCTTTAATTTTGCATTCCTAAGTAGGATGGATGTAAATCTCAGGAAAAATGCAAGGATATGCAATTTCTATAATTGGATACACTTCCCAGGTGTATTGCCACACCAGTCTTAATTGTACTTCATCTTTTTCTCACGCTAGCCGAAAGATTCAGGGAAATGTTTAATGCATTACTCCATACCTACAAAAGCAGTATTTTAAAATCCCTAGGAATTTTCCCTCTTTTCCAAGTTTGTATCAATCCGTTCATCTTTGGGAAACGAAATACAAGAAAACGTACGTCTGGCTGGTTAGAGGAACAATTTGGTGTCACAACAGTAACGAGGCATTATTATGAAATGTACAGCTTTAGGTTAAGTTATTAATAATATTTTTTCTAGTTAATTAAGATTTGACAGTGAATAAAACAAAACACTCAATTTCTCTTATAAAACAAAATATCTTTTACAAATAACTTCCATGATGTTAGTAATATATGCGTCAGTTTATTATATATCGTGGCCTCAAGACTCAAAAGAATAAAAATCTAAATTGATAAGAAGTTACACATGATATCGTACCTTTTTCTGCTCTTAATAAAGAAATCCTGATTTAACTTTTGCAGAAATCCACGCAGTCAATTTCCATCCTGAATAATTAATATAATTAATGGGATATCCTATCAATACGAGTCAGCATACAAGATGGAAGTGAGAATGTAACGGTTCCTCCTGCCAAATCTGTTCTCCCTTAATCACGTGACCAGCTCTCAAGTTTGTCTAGTGTCAGGCTTTCTAGAGAAGCTGGTTTGAGGTACTGAAAGTACCGGAGCAAGGTCGGGCTGGATGGTGTATGGTCCAAAACCTCCCAGCCAAAAGATTCCATCAACTCCTGAGTCTTCGAGACGTGTGAGGCCTTGAAAAGAGTCAGGAGGATAAAACACCTTTTGACAGCATGCCAAGCGGTTTGTTTTGCAATGCTCTTCGGAGCTTCTGTAGAGTTGCACAGCAGGTACCTTATATGTCATCCTAAAACACATTCTGTTTCCGCTAATCTTGCGATTTGACAGGTTTGTCATTTCGACCTTGACAGGTGCGCGCGATGTGCGCCGCCATTCCACGACTATTGCTTTATCCAGGTAAGTGATATGGGGGACACCGCTGCTCAATACCAGTAACAAGAGAGAGAGAGAGAGAGAGAGAGAGATTCAACATGTCATCCTCTTCTTCCTCGTAACGAATCAAAAAAGTTCATGAAATATCAACTTCTCTTGTATTCCGCCAGAGTATTTAGTACTCCACCGAGAACACAATTTTAAAAATTCCTGAGGGCTCTTCTAGCCTCGCTAGTTTTAGGGCTACTCACCGACGGAGAAACGTCGTGGAAAATTCCTGTAAATGAAAAGAGTGGCTTATCGTTAATCTCCTGCCCCCTTCCCCGAATTTTCAGTTTCAAATCATCATTGATTACAAACGCATGAAGCCTGAAATGATTTCGTGACAAGGACGTTTGAAAACCAACTATCTTGCGATTCCTGATCCATTTTCGAACTTTGCTATCACACATTGCTTTTGTGCCATAAACTTCTGTTATCTAGCGATGAATGTCTGCAGCCGATATGTTTCTCGCAGTCTAAAAACGGATAAGAGATAGTAAATCAATTTAAAGCGCGATTCAATCCCCTTTTAAAACATTTTGAAGACGCGCAGTACTGTGCTTTTACACTGACTGCTGTAAGAGAGGCAGTAACAGGCACGAGCAGTGCCTGCAAAAGATGTGCTACTAGTGACTTCCGCTGTGGGCTATGTGAAGTGCCGGGAATTACAGTAACTATACTCCTGGCAACGGACCTACTGCAAGCAGCCTCAAGTATAAGTGATTTTATAGCTGAATAATCTTAATACTTCAATAAGTAATGCTACCTAGCATATCGATGTTAGAGTGTTAATTGGCGTGTATATTTTTCTGCCCGGGAAAGCATTTGTTGTTTTTCGTTGTGTTGTAGCGTTATTGCTAAAGTGTATTACAGTTATGCCTTCTGGCATTTCTTTTTAGTTCAACTTATTTATTTTGCTTTTTTATTGTTTTTTTTTTAAAGATTTCAGAAAATTTCGAAATTTTAATCTGAGCTTTTTTTTGCCACACATTTAAATAAAATATATAATATTCTTTATTCAAAACTAACATTTTAATATCTTTGTGCACAACTGAGACTAAACAGTAATAGACTCAATAATAATTCACTCCCAGAAATCACATTCACTTTAAACAAAACCAGAGATCCAATATGCATTCATTGTGCACCACATTGTCAGTTACGGAGTTTGCATGTGTCTGGCTCTAATGTATGCGAGGAAATGTAGTTTTGTGTTTCATTGTATTTAAATAATGTAAATAAATGCATTGGCTATGTTTTAATTTTGAGGACCAGTGCACGAAACTTATCTACATACCATTCCCATTAATCGGGTAAAGTATCTATAACGCACTTAGGGTATCCGAATACCCTAAAATCATGATTTTGTTTTAAAAAGTGACAATTTTTTTAAAGATTTTATTTTATAGGTCATCCTATTAGCTTTATATAAATACGAAGTTTTTCATTTTCCATTCACTAGAACAAAACTACAAGTGTTTTAGTAAAAGCAGATGCTATAACTTTACATAAGATGTTAAACTTTAAAATGCGTTTTACTCGAAATGTGTTTTATTCGAAAATTTCAAATGGGGACAGCAATTGCTCAAAAAGTTTTTTAGAATAATTTGATTAAATTTTTTGTGTATGTTTTTGTGTAACAGTAAAAGTGTTTTAACCTTCATATTTATCCATCACTGTTTTATTAGAAGATTGACAGTTTTTTATGTGAATATAATCACTGTTTTTATAAGCAATGTCATATATTAATTAGGATAAAGTGCTCTAGTTTTAGTAAAAATTAAAATATCGCTTATCTTGAAGGTCATTTCAAAAAGGAATAGCAAAGTAATACATTAAAATTTAAAAATTGAGAATTAGTTCATTTACTATTTCTAAAAAGCGGGCCCCGTTTATGTAATTTTTTTTCAATTTTTACCCATTTTAGTAGTAATAATTTATTTTTCTCTTCTTAATTTTAGTCTTTTTTTTTCTTAAAATGTATTAAAAAAATTTAAAAACCACAAAAAATTCTTCATAATTCTATTTTTAGTATAAAAAGTCGTCGCAAGCAGTCGGATACCTTAAAGCTTTAATCTAGGGGTACTCAACCTTTTTTCCTGCTGGGCCGCATACATATGTTAGCCATTTCACGCGGGCCGCATTCATATATTAGTTATTTCATGCGGGCCGTAGCATGAGGATAAAGGGGAAGAAATGCTTTAAGACTAAGATAACATTGGAAACTTAAAATGTGGAAGATTGTTCAAAATATTATAACTCCTGTTTTGCTTTTTTTAATTATTATTTCTTATTTTTGTCACTAACACTAAATTAGAAGCATTTAAGAAACACTCCTTCTCAATTTCTACATCAATAAATAGTTTCATATGATTAACAATAATATAACAAACTTCATAGAATGTCTTTGTTACCACTTGATATTACCACTGACAAAACACTTTGTTGCTGTTGAGAAGATTATTCAAGAAAGCCTATTTATTACCTCTTGAATGAGATCTTTGAGAAAAAGTGTCATTGAATGAGACTCCTGTTTATTGGTACATATTAAATACAACATTTTCGTGACAAATCATACAATTACTGATCCATGTTTGTTTTTCACTACAAAATAGTCAACCTCCCTAACGTCTTGTAACGATATATTTTCTTCGAATATATTTCGTTTTCAAGATATGAAAGGTAGTTAAAAATTAGTTCATCTTATAAAATTTTCGCTACTCCACTGTTATCTGTCATCACTAACCGTAACCGTTCCAAATAGAAAAAAATTATCAATTCGTACCCATACGACACCGACAGCAAAAGAAATTGATATATTTGATTGCTTGGCAAAGAATTTCCCACTATATTTTTAATACAATGTTCTTAAATAAGTGAATTTCTCAGAGCAATGGGCCAAGAACGGGCCACTTAAAAAGGCTCGGTGGGCCGCAGGTTGAGTATCGCTGCTTTAATCTGTTTTAAATACACGAGTGTAACACAGAATTAAATTAGCTGTTTTTAGAATGAATTAGTATCTATTTAATGATTTATCATTAACTTTGAGATAGTAATTGCCTAATACGTATTAAATTTGTAGCTTCTTGTAAAATACTTACTAGTTGTCGTTACAAAAAGTTATTGCAGGTTTTATTATACTTTCCGGTGTGGTCGCTGCAATGCTGATGGTGGAAGGATAGGTATAGTAAATTACACAAAACATTGCGGATTGATAAACGAAACACACAATGCATAAGAGAAGGACAATTCTTTTCAAAGCGACCCAGACAACTCCTTTAAGGAATCTTGGAGACTTCCCTTGCATTGGAGCTCCTTCTGGAATAAACTCCTGTTATGGAAAAATATTTTAAAAAATTATTCCAAAAGCTGATAAGTTTATGATTTTTCCAATCGTAAATGAAATTTTTTTTCTTATACACATTACAACCAATATTGAGCTTAATTTTCATCTTTGAGATATGTATGTATACAGATGAGGCTTTGAGATGGATAAATGAAGAAAATAAAAAGAGCAGAAACTCTTTCCTCCCAAATTTGGATGACAAATTAATTACGTTACTCAAGGAATTTATTCCATTTTTACATGGAATCATTTAAAACGGAGTAGAGATTCCTTTTACAAATCATGTCACTATTGTTCTCGATTATGATTACTGATAACAATATAATGGAGTCCCTGGTAAAAGTACAGTACAGCACATATTCTTTTGGAGCTTTGAACATTTTTGCATTAGTCTTTCCTCTTAGATTCATTGTTTATTAGAGTGTAAGCTTACACATGCTATAATTAAAATTTTCACCAAAAAATTTGTGAAAAAAATTAAATCAAAGATTTTTTTTATAAATCGTACCATGTGCCCCCTCTCCCAATTTTTTTTAATGATTTTGTAATTAGTAATCGTCTTAGTTAATTGCATCCCTTTTAATAAACCTTTTCACATATTAACACTTTTCACCTTTGATGGCTTTTTCACATATTCATTCTTTTACAATGAAGCTAGAGAAAAATTAATTAAGGTATTCGACTACGTTCGGAACCATGGTTTTGCAAAAGTGTATAACTAGATAACATTTATGATATTTAGTGTCACTTAGATTAGAAAATGTATATAAACTTATTCTAAGAATATTATTACATTAAAAAAATTATTTGAGTGCAATATTTTGACAAAAAAATGAACATAGATTGACCCATTTTCAAAATATTCTCCTTTTGTGAAAAATGCTTCCATTATAATAATATTCTATAGCTCAGACCTCTGTACAGAGGCTGAACTAGAATTTTTGAAATATATAACTTAGAATTGGGTTTATCTATGTTTTACGACAACAGAGGGGAGAAATTTTAAGAAAAAAACACCGTTAAATCTTTCAATTGGTTGTAACTCTGAAAGTAATGTGAATTTTTCCAAGTTCCTAGTTCAGACTCTCTGGAGAAGTCTTTACTTTATATAAGCACACACAAAATATTATTAATTTAGAAGCATTTTTTTTATAAAAGAAGAACATTTGGAAAAAAAAAGGTTATTCTAAGTTACTTTCTTGCCAAAATATTGTATTTAAATAGTTTTTTTTGTCAAAATGTCCTTAAAACAATTTTATACATGTATTCTAATCTAAGTGACACTAAATATGATGAAAATTATCCATTGATGCGCTTTTTTTAAAATCACGGTTCCGAACATAGTCAGATACCTTAATAAATATTTTCATAAAAAAAGTTTCTGACATTAAAATAAATTAAATATTTCGGAGCAAGAATGATAAGAATAATAATTGGACTTTCTAAGATTTTAAATTTTAAATGATATTTCAGTAAAGCGTGAACTTAGATTAAAGTGTACATAAATTAGATAGACTAAAAGAGAACGAAAAATAAAAAAGGAACAAGCTCACGTGTCTTTTTTCAGCAGTCCTTTTGGAGAAAGAATTAGTATATCTGATCATGTCCGATTGGTACCCTTGCATTTTGGAGACCTTATTCGCTCTTGATAGTCGAAGAAAAGATGGAATTGTGGACACAAGGAGAAAAACCATCGAATTAAGCACAGCAGTAGACCACGTAATGGATTGGGTTCGTCCTATTACCCTCACTCATTAATCATAACGGAACTTTTTAAAGTAATACAATAATAATTGATCCCCGTTTGACGCGATTGATTTTCTAATTGACATACTCACCATTATATTTCCGCTTCAAGTCCTATTATTTTGTCTAATTGACCAATTTGGGTTGAAGCACAGCCACATGTAATGACTCTGTTCCTTTATTTCTGGCGTCTTTCTGTTATTTGTTTGCTTAAACACAATACAAAAATAATTTACTTAATTTGTTTTAATACTTTAGGAATGGATAAAACTTCAAATACAGGGGATGAATAAAGATTTTTGAAAAATTCACATTATATTCAGAGTTACTATCGATTAAAATAATAACGGGTGTTTTTTGTTAAAATTTCTCTATTTTGATGTAGTAAAATATGAATAAATCCACTCCTAAATTATATACTTCAAAAACTTTAGTTCAACTTCGGTGTAGAAGTTTTGCTAAATATAAGCAAAATATTATTATAGGAGCATTTTTCATAAAATGAGAGCTTTTTGAAAATATGTAATTATATCATCATTTTTTACCAAAAAAATTGCTTTTGAATAATTTTTTCTGTTATTGATAATTTTAATACTATTTTATATGTATATTTTAATTCAAATGGCACAAAACACCAAATAAAATTATCTGTTTATACGCTTTTCCAGAATAAAGGTTTCGAACTTATAGTCACCTTTAAGTAAGTAAAATGAAGTAATTGTAGTCGAAAATGGAATTATACTTTATTTTTTATTCATTTTATTCTTTATTGCACCTAAGCAAATAATTGTCTGGTGATGATTGTTATTTGCCAGAAAAAATATTTTTTAATTGCGCTGAATTACTTGTTTTCTCAAAAATGATTTTTATGTATATCTCAATTAACCTTTTTGATTACTTCTATTATAACATTCTTCTTTTTGTTGCATTGATTAGAACTAATTGGGAGGGAGGGATATTCATTATAAAGTACGAGGTGGTGGGTACCCCTTTCCGCCCAATGCGATCCAACTCCCATTGTAAAAATCATATAACTGTTCATACTCATTGCTTAAACTATAAAACTGACATTTACATGTATTATGTAGTTCTACTTATTTGCTCTTTTCTTTCGCAAACTTCGTTCTTGAAGCTCCTCTTCAGTTCTGTTCATCATTGCAGCAACACTTCAGCGTTAGATTCTGATAAACCAGCAGCTTCCTGGAAAATTGAGTATTTAGTTCCGTTCATTGCTACTAAGTCTTCGAATGTGACAATGCCTTTCTTCTCTGGCAACGATTCCAGTCCAGGCAATCATGCAATCTTTTTTTCTGCTACAGCTTGCAACAATGTACCATCGCAACCATATTGGTTACATTATATGAAACGAAGCACATGGTTGCCGATTCAGCAAGTATGACACATGCGAAATTAAGGTTGCTAACTTGGAGGTTATCTTGAAGGTTGGTATTGTGTCGACTATACATAAAATTACCGGAGGGCCTGGGTTCGATGCCCGATGCCACTAAATACCCTCCGAGTACACACGGTGTATGTACTCATTAAATCAGTGGGTCCGAAGGTCTGGTGAGCGGTCGCAGTAGAAACCACGGGTGCAGGGGGCTGGAGAATGTTTCCTTCCCTCCAGTTCCATGCTTAAATTGTGGAAGTCGAGATAGGTGGTGTCGCCATCTATCGCTTAGCAGTCCAACCTGTCTCAGGTTCTGGCCACTTTCATTCCTTCCCGGAAGAACACGACAACAACAACACATAAAATTTTCTTACAGCATCACGAAAAACTTTTTAAATGATAGAGAAAATTTTTCTTTTGGTACTAATGATAAAACTATATTAAATTATACTTTAGTCATTGTAAAACGTATAATAAATCAGTAACTAGCAATAAATAATATTTTCTATGATTAATGTACTATTTTTAGAAATGAACATTTCCATGATAGCCAGAGATGCTCAAATGATTTAGAAAGAACTATATTCACTCATAACTTTAATTTAAATTAAGTAGATAATTTATTTGACCTTTTTCAAGTACAATTAATGAACAAAAACTGAATATTCGTACGTTTCTTTTACAAATTATTTATTGTGTTTATAATGCGCAACCAAGATTTTCTAATATTTTTTTTTTTTTTAAAAAAGTGAAAAGAGACACAAATACTCAAACACACACTCTAAAGTTTCCAATTTTAATATTCTCTAAATTGAATATCTGAATAATTATTTTGATTTGTCATCACAGATTAAAAAATGATTCAATACTTTTTTTTCAATTAAAATATAAATATTTCAACAGAGTGAAGTACTTGAAATATTGGCGTTCGGCAAGTAAGAAAGCGGTTCTGGTCTATTTTAAACCACATAACTCAAACATTTTATTGTAACAATCATTTGTAACATTTTACTTCCTTATCCAAAATTATAAGAGAATAAATTTAATTAGAAAACTTTTATACGGTGACAGAAACATTTCGGTATCCTTCATCAAATTCCAATAGTCCTCGTATTACTTTGAAAATTAAAAAAAACTAATGTAATAAATAACCAACCACAGTAAGCGTCAAGGAATTTTTCTTAAGGGGGTCCGGGACGAAATTCACCTAATTTGTAACGCTTCCTGATTTTGTCGATTTTCGGGAACAAACAAGTAAAAACATTATTGAATAAATATTAGCATTAATTAACAAATTAATCATTAATAACAAATACTTAATTAAATTTACGTACTATATACTTGATAAATTAATCGGGAAATATAAAATTCATATTGGGGCCGGACCGTTGAACCCCGTTGTAAAAAGGCCACTGACCAACCATCATTCAAAGACATCAAGTTTCCTTTCTGTTCTGTTTTGCTCTTAATAAATGAAATAATATTATTTGCTATCAGAAAACTGCTTCGAAAATAATTACAACTATGCCAAACTAGGTCTTTCAGTTTTTGTGCGTGTCGCAGCCACACACTCCTACAAAATGTTCTTTTATTTGTATTAAATCACAATAATAATGCTTAGCTTAGTCAAATCATTTCATCCATCTTTATGAAGCAATTGAACGTTTTGGGATAAATCTTAAAACTGTGGAGAACGATAATTAAATAAGATTAGAAGAGTTGTCGTGCCACCACCTCATGTTGGTCGAGCTGAAGATCACGCTGAGTATTATGTTTTCCAGTAAATCCGAACGTAGTACGGGTGGAGAAGTGAATGAATCGAATTTGAAATGATTACCACAACATTTGCAATAAATAGCTTTCACTGAGATAATCAGTAGAATTGTCTGCGCGCTGTGCAAGACAAACTAAAGGGTAAGCATCAAACTGTACTTTTCTTAATGAGATGAACTTCTCGGTTAAGATACAAGAACCTTCCACAATCTATATCGTAAACAAGATTACGGAAGGTTTTATTCTGTACGAACTATGATTCTGACACGAAATAATGTAGAATATTATTTATTATTTTCTATAATCATCTATTGTTGCATATTTGATCCCCTCAGGGGGCTCACCTTCTTTAGGTGGGTACGGGTGCCCAAACCCCGGGTCCCCTATATCTTTCCCTTTTTCCCAAAGGGGTTTACTATCTTTGGTAAACACGGGTGTCACGACCCCGGGGTACCCCAGTGAACCTTTTCTATTTTCGATCCTCCATCTTGTCATCCAATTTCTTCTTTTCTTCTTTTCCCGTCCAGACCACAGACCTATGAATGTTTGTCGCAGTATAGTCAAAACTGGCTCTTGCGCCATAAAACACCAAACTCACTCACTCACTTGTTGCATATTTGCATTGTTGTCTACTTCGTTTTTTTTGCTTATTTATACATTATTCAGTTGTGACGTTCATTTGCGGTAGGGTGTTGTTCTAGCTTAAAGTGACCATTAGGCTATCCGTAGGGACGTTTTAAAACTCTTTGAAGCCTTGGGCCCATAGAAATTTTTTTTGAGGCCCTGGGCCCCTATGCAAAAGTAAGTATTACACTAAACATAATTGTTTTACAATAAACATAATTTATATCGACGTAGTACAGTGTTTCTCAACTGTGGGGCACGCCCCCTTAGGGGGCGTGATAACCCTACGAGGGGGGCGCGAGCATGTTGAAAAATCAAAAACAAAAGATTATTTTAAAAAATTATAAATTTACTGAAAGTAAACAAACAAACAATATTCTGACATAATAAAAAAATAAAATACACATTTACACTCTGATATAACAAATAATGATATAACAATGTATATTAATGATATAACAAATATAATGCTGGGCAATGTATTTTATAAATAATTTAACACTACTAAGTTAAGAACAAGTTTATTAATTAGCAGTGACCCCATGGGCTAGTCATATATAAAATTATATGCAAAAATTAACACTTATCTTAATCTCTTAAATACGGATTAAAAATTCCGCGATTCGTTCTCCAATGTCACTGTTTAATACGTAGACGAGCCTATGGGTTGTATTGGGGGAGAGGGGGATGTAGAAAATTAATACATAAGCAAATCCTCTGAAATAAGTAAATCCTTCGCAAACACTGTCAATTCCTTTAGATTCCAAAACCTTCGGAATAATTTTATGGATAGCGTTCTCAAAAAAAGATCATACTTTGGAAAAACGTATATATACGTCCGGGGCAATTCACGCACTGGTTGGCAAGACACTTATATATGCCGGCGGCCCAAGAGGGTTTAAAAATATAGGTTTAGCGTCAAAATGTAATTTTGAATTCAATACATTGTTATTATATGGAAGAGGGGCGTGATGAAAATTATGATCGAATATTGGGTCGCATATATTGAAAGTTTGAGAAGCACTGACGTAGTGGATGTATAGTAAATGTATTCGTAACATTTATGTGACAGCTATTTTGATCCTTTATATCTGAATGCTAAAGCATTGATTTAAGTTACTCTTTTCAAATTAATTCCTTAAAAATTTATTTGGCAAGCATCATATTTTAATACTTTTATAGCCAATAAACAATAAGAATTGAAATCAATATAAAAATATAACTGGGATCTTCTTTTATTACTCTGACAGAGACTTTTTAAGTATTTTCTAATACTGTATAAAGAAAGAACTTTCGTTAATATTAAAATAAAATTTTTAACATTATCAGGTTTTTGTATTCTATTTCAACATAAAGTTGGAAATCACAATTCCAGAGTTCCTCTGAATCTAAGCTTTCGATCCTCGTATTCAATTTTAAACATTTTTTTGCGAAACATTTTTTTTTTTTTTCAAATCTCCAGAATAAATTAACTTTCCCTTCTTGAGCTCTTTCGAGGGACGAAAGAGCAGACCTACTGACCGCTCACTCAGAAAGGGAAAATTATCCAACCCCGGGATATGTTCATTTCAGTTTCGTCAAGTCGAAAAACCTGTTTGAATGCGCTTTCGCCTACATTTTATGAAAGCGGTCCATTAAGCAAAAGGAAGCAGTCATGTTCTTTTGAAGCTCAACACAAAACGGGAGGTAAGTGGGCGTTAGAATAATCTTGCATGGCTATTACAAGTGATCAATTCAATAAATTTTTTGAGTTGCAAATAATTTTATTTTAATCATTTGTAAGTATTGCATATAAGAATAGAATATTACTAATAGATATGTATAGAAATAGGCTATTATTAATATGTATTTTAAATACCATAAAATCCGGCGTATAACGCGGACCTTACTTTCAAGCTGAAATTTTTAGTTTTTAGATATATTCGTCGTATAATGCACACTCCCTTTTTTTATGAAGGAACTTGAAATGTATATACGCAATGCTCTTACATTTTGAAGTAATTTATTCGAGTTATCATTTCAAGCTTCAGAAAAAATAGTATACTTCTAGAACTACAACCCTTTAAGTTTCTAAGGAAAGTCATTTCTATTAAAGCAACAGTATTTCAATATATGTAGAAGTCTAATTTTTTTTGCAATGCTCATTCATTATTTCATTGCTCGTTAAGTTACATTTAAGTAACATGATAAGTATTAAGTATTGGGACATATTGCAAAATAATTTTTAATAAATGAAATATTTATTTCCTTATAAATTATTAAATGAAATATTTATTTCCATTTCTAAAGTCTAATCACATTCATTTCCAACATCCTACCTTTATCAAGCCAAACTTTTCTGCAAAGTTTACTTTGAAGACAAAATAAAGATCTCACACAGCTACATATAGAAAAAAAAGACATTTAAGTATTAATATTTATACTAAACTTTTCTTTAAAAAACTGCTCTGCAAGACAAGCCCATAGAAGAGAGTGACTAGTTAATATTAAACTTGTTCTTAATTTAGTATATTGATAAATTAATTAACAAAAACATTGAGCAATACTGATACATATGTAAGTATACTATATCAGTTTAAATATGTATTTTGTTTCTTATAATGTTTGAATTTATTCTGTTTTGCTTCCTTTCAGTGAATTAATATATATATATTTTGAAATAATCTTTCATTTCCGACTTTTCGATATGCTCGTGCCCCCCACGTAGAAATATCACACCCCTTAAGTGTGCATGCCCCACGTTTTGAGAAACGTTGATTTAACATAAATGCAGACATTTGATTTGAACATTTTTGAGCATTTTTCAAGAAAAAAAATTGAGTCTTTTTATGTTTAGTTTACAAGTTATTTATTTTGCTTATACTGCTTCATCCGGAGTTTCAAATCATTTGAAAAAGAAAGGTCAGAGCGAGTGTCCATTGACGTCACACTCGCCTCCTGAATTCTGAACTACGGCCTCTGAGTCGCTCTACACTCTTCAAAATTTTGACACCACGCCAGAGGAGTTGAAGCTTCGACAGATTGAACTTGCATCAGCCCGTCTACACAGCCTGTGTCTTCAATGGTACAGGGTGGAGCGAAGATTCGACAGGTTCGTGACTAGTTCATGAAGGACACATTTAATCTATCCAGCCAAAAGAACGGGGAAGGACACAGAAATTCTTAAACACACTTTAATTTTTTTAATTTGATTTTTCCCTAAGTAAAAATACTTGGTCATTGTTTTAATTTTTCACTAGATTAAAAATTGATTCAACATTTTTTACAATTATAATTTAAATCTTTCAACGGAGGGAAATACTTGCTAATAACTCTAGTGATCGTTGAAATCAGAATGTGATTTTGATCTTTTATCCCATCTCATAATTTAAATGTTTTATTGTAATAAGTATTTTGTAATATTTTATTTTTTTCTCAACCCAAAATTTTAAAAAATGAATTTAATTCAAAAATGTTTCTTCTGCGACCTGAAACCTTTCTCGGTACCCTTTTCATCAAATTCCAATAGTTCTCGTATTGCTTCAAAAATCCTTTAACAACTAATGTAATAAATAAACAATCGTCCTTCAAAGACATCGAACTTCATTTCTGGTTTGCTTTGCTTTCAAGTAACCAACTAAAATAATTTGCTACCCGGCCTTTGACTTGAAGGAACCGTGATTTTTAAGACTTAGTACTGCTTCTTCATTGTACTGTTTCATCTCATTCAATAAAAATTGACTAGTTAAAACTTAGATTATTTAAAGATTTAAATTTCTTGAAGGAAAGATTCATATATTGTGCTGAATATTTTTTTATATATATCTTACAAAATTTAAACAACTGTCGAAGATTTCGGGATGTTACATACAATATTCTTTATACTACGGCATTCTATAACTATGATTTCAATTTATTAATGGGTCATTCTATTTGGAATCACTGATTTAAGTACTCCATTGATTTATCAAATTATGCATATTGCGTGAATTCTCTGAAAAGCAAACTAAATTGAATTTTTTTTTAATGAAGGTCATATTAGAGGTGAAGTCCAGTGGTAGAGTTGCAGTATATTGTGCTTCCTCGAAACAGGTCCGAGGTACAAACCCCGGGCAGGACAAGGTCGACTCAGCCTTTTATCCCCTCATTGGGTCAATAAATGAGTACCAAGCTTGCATGGAAACCTAATACTGGGGGCTTAGCGGCAGATTGACCACTTGACAGGAACATTTGCTCATTCACCTCAGGGCTCAAGATTACGTATATTAAGATGGGCACATTAGGCCTTGGCCCTCATGGGCTGTTGCGCCCCTGAATTAAGTTATTTTAGAGATAAGAATCCTTTGGGTTAGGTGGCGTTAAATTATTTTTCAACATGGTAGCGTTGACTTAGTTTATCAAGAAGGAACATGTTTAATTCTCAAAATCTATCCTGAACAAAATGTATGAGATTTAACTGTAGGCTAAAAGAAATCTTTTTTATATACAGTAAAACCTGTTTTTGTGAGGTAGATAGGAACCAAACAAAAAAATATGAAAATTTCATAAATACTCGTTTTTACATGAAACAAAAAAATTCGTCCGCATACCATAGAATTTTTTTTTATGTGGTGGAGAGGGACCGAATAAAAAAAGTCGCCCTTAGAAAACACGCCAGTTATTTATGAAATTTATGAGAAAGTATTTCCAAACAAAATAAATAATTAAATTCCACATGGAAATAGTTTTAAAACATTTAATTTTTCATTGTATACATGGAGAAATTTTCCAAAATGCTAATACATAATTCACTGCTACTCATCGTAATCCAAAGCGCGCATCTTCCTGTGATGAATTAGTTCAAAATCGCTCTCGTCACTTGTGATGGGAGGCCGAGGCTTAATTAACAATTTTAATTTTGCATCTGCCCTGTTTACAGGAAACAGGAATTAGTAAAGAATGTGGGGGCGTTCCCAGTTCAATGCACTCTCTGGTTGACAAGGTTGTATTACGCGGACTGTGGGTAGCCGTTGGCAAATCAGAGTGGTGGATTGGAACAGTAATAAATTGCAGCGGATTGTTTCGGAAGAAATGCGGTCAGCTTTAAAAGCACGCACCTATTTCTCGGGGCTTTTTTTCTTTCCTTAGATTCTTAAGCCCACTCAGCCCTCCCAGGTCTCCTACTCCACCCACCCTTCGCTCAGATAAGTACCGTTTTTACTTCGTTTTAGAATGTAAGTTTCAGTATGCCGTTATTCTAAATAAAATTGTGTTACCACTATACGATCAGACTTTAATTTTAGTTGAGTCGTTTACTCTGGTTGTAATCCCATGATCTGTAGGAACTTCGGATCACTTTCAGATATAAATAAAGGCGTGTGTCTTCGCTGAATGCATCAATGGGTATTAATTTTGGAATTTTTATGTATCCTTATTTTATATTATCATTATCGATACCATTTAAAAATAGCTTGTTTTTGAATTTTTCGAAATTTTGATGCATGCTCGGATATCTCAGGAATGACAATTATGTCCTCGGGATTTCCCGGGAATGCAAAAAAACCGGAAAATCAGAAGCCCTGGTCTTTTCTAAATATCTTCTATTTCCTGGCGGCGTTTCTTTTTGTTTCTATTCAAAAAATTCTCTTGAGAATCGACTGTCCAGTATAGTGAACAGGTTTGAAGTTTGTGACTATTGGATTGTCAATATAATGTCACTTGAAAGGATTTTTTCGTAGATACTTAGCTATTTATTACTTCTGTAATACCAAATGAAGTGTTTCTGAGATTTTTTACTGAATCATTTGGTCATTTAAAAATATATATATAATTCCTTGTGATCAATGATGATGATGATGAGTTTGGTGTTTTATGGCGCAAGAGCCAATTTTGGCTATACTGCGCCAAACATTCATAGGTCTGTGGTCTGGACGGGTAAAGAAGAAAAGAAAAATTGGATGACAAGATGGAGGGTCGAAAATAGAGAAGGGTCACTGGGGTACGCTGGGGTCGTGACACCCGTGTTTATCAAAGATAGTAAACCCCTTGAGAAAAGGAAAAGATCACTAGGGTACCTCGGGCTTGTGACACCCGTACCCACCTAAAGAAGGTGAGCCCCCTGAGAGGAGGCTAACTGTAAAGACCTATGCAAAGATGTTTACATGTAACTAAACTTTAAAAATTGGTTTATCAAATGGCTATAGATATGAATATTACTCTTCACAAATCCTCAAAAAGTATTAAAACAAATTTTGATTTGTTCCTTGAAACCAAGAGATAGTTAGCTGTGAAAACTTGATGTGAGAAAATTAACTGCATAAATACAAGTTCTACACTTTTTATAAGTGTAAAAAGTTTTGTTTTGATTGTCATTTATGTATTAACATTTATTGTTTTTTTCTCTTATCTTTTAGGCCTTTCCCCTAAAAATGAAGATCATGTGGAGTACCAAATTGTCAATAAATTTGGCGGTTTTGGCGCTTTTCAGCTCAGCCTTAGGAGTGTGGGACGTATTCATGACTGAAGTATCTTATGACGAATTGGTGCAAATGAATTCTCAGTGCGATCCTTTTGACAATTGCCAAAACCCAAGAGTCAATCACCAGCTCAACGAATACAACTGCGATTGCGATAGCTCGTGCGTCGAGTTTGACTCCTGTTGTATAGATTCACCCCACAGAAACTCCAGTTGGCCTTCAGCTCCAACATTAGATCTGACGTGTCGCAGAGTGTACGGCTATAACAGTCCTGATGTGTACATGATGGACAGCTGCAAGAACCCAAACTTGCCATCAGAATCACTTTGCGGAAGTAGTGCTGAAGAGAGTAATGATCTTTTTTTAATAATACCGGTCACCAGCTTAACGACTGGAATAACTTACAGGAATTATTTCTGCGCTGTATGCAATGAAGATACTGAAACTGACCAGCTCGTTCTTTGGAATTTTGCAGTTCATGGACCCATTGCAAAGCTTCAGAGCAGTAGCATACCAAATTTGACGTATGATGCTTCCATTCAATCTTGGAGAATTGTTGGTGATTTTCCTGTGAGCATTTCAATAAAAATGCCGAACATTCTGACACGTATTGTAAAACCTTGTACAGAAGACTTAATTTCAAATTGCTCAAAGTACTGGCAGGACGTTTCTGTGGCTGAAAAGTGTGCAGCGTACATGGCAAAAATAATGTTTAAGGAGGATTTGGATCGGTTAGTCTGGTACAGAAATCCTCACTGTGCTGTTTGCAATTTCAAAAAGATCGAGCATCGCAAATGTCAAAAAAGTAAAGCATTTTCTTCCAGCATCAAGCCTATGGGTGGGATAAAATCTTTTGCACCCGATGTTAAAAAAGCTTTTCAATCTGGGGGTGTAAGCGGAATCCTTTTCTTGAAATTATTTCAATTGCAAGATAAAGACGAAGTATGTGGTTGTAAAATGATTTATGACAAATTTTCAAAAAAATGCCGATGTAACTCTCGGCATTCATTCCTTAGAGATGGAAAGTGTATCAATAGAACTTGAATTAATGGTATTCCGATGAGTCTGTTAATTAGCGCTGCAAGTAGTAACACCCTGAGAAATCTTGGTGATGGACTTCGTTGTTTAAATTATGCTCAAGTGACAAAGACGAAACCTGAGCTGCCACTCTACTCTTCAAGCTTTTACACTCCGTCAGTGGGAGGATATTTTCGAAAATATTTAGTTATAGTAGTATAAATGTTAAGAATTGTTTGTCATTCTTCCACCTCGTTACTTAAGAACTGAGAAAATCCTTAGCAAGCAAAAAATGAATAAAAAAAGATAGAAAGAAACAAGGTAATTTATACTTGGGATTGGCAAGCTTTGGCAGTGGCACGCGAAAAAATTTTCATTGGAAAAAAAAAAAAAAAATGAGATACAGTTAAATCTCTCTCTCTTCTCCAAGGAGTGGATCGAGACAGCGCTAATGCACCCAGATAGTTTTTTGATGCGATGCTAGCGCCATCTGTTACTCAATATGGAAACTAAAATACTTGAATAGCCTTACTATTTTTATATCGCTATTCAAACGAAGTTAGTCGAACGATTTTTGCTGAAGTTTTTACTGCATTTTATTTACATTTTGGATAATTTTTACTTTTGGTTTCTTGTTATTATTATTTTTTTTGCTTTATTTTGTTAATTGTTTTATTATCTTTCTTGTTATTTTAATTAGTCAACTTGTTTTTAAATTTTCTGTTATCAGCTTTTTCATACTTATTGTTTTCTCAAATGGAGGTTGAAATGAATGTGCATAGCAGAGACTTAATCTGCTCATTTTGTGATCAAGTCTTCATTCGCCCTTTCTGTTTGAAAAGGCATTATAAAATGGAGGAGCACAATAATAAAAGAGTTAAAATGATGGAATCCTCGATTATTATTATAAAAAAGATTGAAAAACAACCTGGATATTTCTGTACACGAAGAAAAAGATACACAGCCGGTACACTCAAAAATCCAACTACTGAAGATGTAAACAATATTAAAGAAGGATTGCTGTTAAATTCACAAGACATTACATTCCTCACGACAGATTTAGATCATATTTATTGTAATCAAAATAAATTGTTCCTAACTGGAGGTTCCTGCTCTCTCAGTTTAGTTAATAAATAAGTTAATAATTTATTTTCATTTTTGTGGTTCTTTATTCTTTCAAGTCATTCACATATAACTACTGGCATAAATATACAATTAAAATATGATATCCTTGTGGTTATATTTGATCTCAATATATTGTAATGTGTGTGTTGGAAAAAATAGCTTAAATGTTATATTAATATAATATTAATACATGTACATATAGAAATGTATAAATATTATGTTATATTGATAAAGTTATTCTTAAAGGATACTTTTAAAAAACTACTTAAAGTTGACAATATTATACTTAATTCTTTTGAAAAAAGAATAGAATTTAAATCCAGGTGATCAATTAAGGTTGTATTTCTAATATTTTACGCTTTAAATTTTCTTCACGCAAAGCAAAAGTGTAGATATTTTAATGAAATTTACATAATACAGTATATTTGATTTTTCAGTCATATTTATTTTGTAAAACAATAAATTATTTTTCATTAACTGAATTAACTGCACATATTGAACTGAGGTTTGATAAAAAATCATGAGATATATTAACAAAAATAAGTATTTTGGAAAACAGATGGCGCTAGCATTGCATTAAAAGCTATATGGGTGCATTAGCGCTGCCTCGATCCTCTCCTTTTCTCTCCATGCTTCATGCATGATATCTATTTCTTACTTTTAATTCTTGGCCGTAAAACTATTCTTCTTAATCTGCTTTCTTGTAGTATGTGCACACAATTTATGTAAAAAGATTATCTGCTAAATTGTGACTAATTCTTAGCATTAAATTTTCAATTGAATTCAAAACAACTGTGTGTAAAATCACTCATTACTGCGTCGTGATAAAAATCTTCAGAGTTATGGAAAGAAAAATTCACGGAATTATGAAAAGATCTGGAAGATAACTCTATCGATGACAGCTATTATAAATTGCTGCAATTGCAGGAGCAATTTAATTGTTTGAAGAAAATTGCATGGACTATGCTTTCAGCTTTCGGTTCTACACTTATACGTCAACAATTTTTTTTCCCTCATACGAAATATATTTTGACTCTACAAAGTTGTTTAACAACTGGACATTCAGAATCGTGTGTCAAACTGAAAGTACAAAAATTATACCTCTGATTTTGTGATGCTAAATAAAGCTTTGCAAGGACAATATTCGAATTAAAACTTTTATTTCAATATATTACAGGAATTACTTCATATTTTTTATTTTAATGAATATTCTAAGAAACATAATATACATACAATTTTATTTCTTTATTTATGTTGAAAGAATAGTTATATTTTATGTTGCTTATTTTTAAGTTAATAAATAACTTTAAATGATTCATAATTAATGTATATTCCTTAGAGACACGAAATCCTTTTATCTTCAAATACTAAATTCTACTGAATATTAATACTATATGGACTCCAATGACATTGGGAAAAATAATTAAAAAATTCCCGCTCCCACCCTGGAACGTAGACGGTACCCGCACGATCGCGTGGTTTGGGCGTTTTCTGTGAAATCATCGCCTGTGAAATTTTACGAGTTATACATTTTTTGGGCTCTAAGTAGATGAAAGAAACAAACTTACCTCAATTAAAATTGTTACCAATAAGTAAATTACTGATGTATAATTAATTCTTATATATATGTTGACTCCTTATTTATTTACTATGAAAATCTTTAAATCATCATTTTTGCTTTTGATAAGTATAAGTAAACACGACATTTTTCACAACAGGTTTTCGAGCTGCTTTCATAGTTTTCAAATCGGCACTTGTGCAAGGACTTGAAATGTCATCAATACATCGAAATTGGCTGTACATGTCATGCCTTTTATTTCTGGTATGGCCTTTTATAGCAGGCAGATTATAATACTTTGATCTTATTGCGGGAGGTAATACAACACTGTCATAGTCCTAATCAATTAAAATACTTTTGTTCGTAAGTGTAGATACTGCTAACGCGCGCTTCAGCTATCTCTAAAATAAGTTTTAAGATATCCATTTTGATTTTTTTTTTGAGAAATTTCATTTGATATTACATCTTGTTTGTACTGAAACCACGAATTTTCTTCCGCTATAAAAATGAAATGAATGGGTTCAAGAAATTTTGAGGGTAAAGGATGGTTCAAAGTTGTCTTTATGTAACAAATATTTCCTTGATTTTTTTAATTGCTCTGATCTGAACTTGATTCTTTTTCCAGTATGCGTCGTTCATATGCTTTGCCCTCAACATAGTCATCATCCAAAAGATCACTAAGTCCAAAATCTGATCGATTCATCAATTGCAAAATTTCTTCGGTGTAAGAATTCGTTTCCTTTTAGACACCTGAAGAACTTTCTTGGTTAAAAATTAGTGCAGTATTTCACTGAAAATAACAAAAATGCATAAAAAAAATTTATATTATTTAAAAAATAAAATAAAAAAAATAAAAAAGTTACCTTACCAACTCCCACAGGGAGACCCCAATTTTAGGAAGGGGAGGAAGAAGCTATACGGATGCAGATATCTGTGGAGAGGATACAAATGCCATACTTCTCAACAAATGTACGATAAAGAAAATTAATTGCAAAAAAGGGTGAGAGAAAGAAGAAAAACTGGCTCAGCCATGGCGCCTTCAAGGAAATTTGGCATTAATTATATATATATATATAACTCTGGTATATATTTCATTTTTATGTAAGCTTCCATCAAAATTATTGAAACAGAAAAGAAAAATCATATCGCAAGTACTTACATTAACAGCTGCAGCGACTCAACTAACGCCCAACCAGCGCAATCGTGCCGGTAAAGAAACCCTGAGTTCCACAAGCAACATTAATGGAGTATAATTATTAGTTTTACTATTTTATAAATATTTTAACATTAAGGTATCCAATTACGTTCGGAATCGTGATTATAAAAAGGCGCATAAATGGATAATTTTCATGATATTTAGTGTCACTTAGATTAGAATACATGTATAAAATCGTTTTATGGACATTTTGACAAAAAAAATTTATTTAAATACAATATTTCGGCAAAAAATTAACTTAGAATAACCTTTTTTCAAAATTTTTCTCCTTTTTTAAAAAATGCTTCTATTATAATAAAAATTTGCCTGTTTAAAAGCCCCAACCTCTGTACAGGGCCCCAACTATGTTTTTTAAAAAGAATTCCATTATTTTCTTTTTAAAATTTTGGAAATAATTACCCCGGCGTTTTTTTTAAAAAATTTCTCCCTTCTGTTGTCGTAAAACATGGATAAACCCACTTCAAAAGGTTTAAAATTTTTAAAAATTCTAGTTGACCCCTTTGTAAGAGGTCAAATTATATACGGGAAAAGAATATAATAAAGCATTTTTCAAAAAAGGAGAATATTTTTTGAAAATGGGTTTTAATGTTCTTTTTTGTAAAAAAATTTTGGAATTAAATAATTTTTTTTTTTAAAAAATGCTATTTCTTAAAAAACAATTTTATATACTTTTTAAAATTTTAAAAGTGACTTTAAATAAAAATTATCCTTTTAAAACCCTTTTTAAAAATCACGGTTCAAAACCCCCGGCGCATTATACCTTAATAAAAAATTCTATTTATAACGACGGGGGAAAAATTTTTTTTTTATTAACTTCGTAATCTAAATCAATGCAAAAGCTGTTGGCGACGGACCTCGCAATTTCGGACGGGCCAGGCCCTCTCTAAACTACCACCTTTAAAACAAAAACCAGACTTAACTTTTTGCATTACAACAACAAGGTGTATATTATCGAAATACAGTAATATTCCGGACTTATGCAATAGGTAGGACTTAGTAATAACAAAGTAAGTCGCGGCATAATTTCACATGTGCAAGTTATTTTTAATCTAAACCGGAGACGAAAAAAAATTAATAATTTAGAAAAATAAAATGTTTAAGGTATTCGACTACATTCGGGTCCGTGATTTTAAAAAAAGAGTATAAATGGATAATTTTTTAAAATTTATTTTGTGTCACTTAAAATTGGGAATACATGTATAAAATTGTTTTGGACTTTTTGGGAAAAAAAAAATTATTTAAATAAAAGTTTTTTGGGAAAAAAAATTAAATTAAAAAAATTAACAAAATTTTAAAATTTTTCCCCTTTGGGGGAAAAATGCTTCGATTATAAAAAATTTTTTAACCAAACCCTTTAAACTCAACCCGGGGCTCGACTAAAATTTTTGAAATATAAATTTTGGGGTGGGTTTATTTTTTTATTTTTGACACCGGGGAACAATTTTAAAAAAAAAAACACCGATAGTTATTTTAATTGGTTGTAACTCGGAAAATAAATATGAATTTTTTTTAAATATTCTAGTTGAGCCTCTGTGGGGGTCAAAAGGAGGGTATATACACGCAAAATATTTTATAATAAACATTTTCCCCAAAAGAACATTCGAAAAATTTTTAAATTGGTTTTTCCAAAAAATTTAAAAAATTTTCGTAAAACCCTTTAAAAAACCTTTTTTTCGTGTATTCCAATCTGGGGGATACAAAATATCGGGAAAAAATTTTTATTTAAAACCCAGTTTCGAAATGATCGAAACTATAAGAAAAAGAAAGCATGGAATTTTTTATTTACATTTTGTAAGGGGGGTTTATCTTTAATTAATATAAAAGCTTTTTAACTAATAGATTCCTTTTAGGATTTAAAAGATTTTTTTCAAGGGAGGAAGGCTAAAAATTTATATACCGCGATTATGGAACCCCAAACAGGTAAAAAAACTGGATCAGTGCCCTTGATTTTGGGAAAAGGATTGGGGATGCAGCTTTGTTCTAAGAATTCAATGGAATTTAACAGCTTGGTGGGGTGGATTTTTTTAAAGGGAAAACCCTTTAGATGGTGAAAACTTTAAAAGTTCTAGGAACGCCTCTCTTTATTAAAGAAAAAGGGGTATTCACTTTTCCTTTCTGATAAATTTGGGGGGCTTTTTTAACTCTAGACCTCCCCGGGAAATGTTTTAAAAAGATCCAAATGACTTGACTCCTCTGACACCCTTTTGATGTTTATTAAAAAGGGGGGAACGTAGAGAGTTTCCCGATTCAAAACTTTTAAAAAAAAAATACCCAAAAAGATACCCCAAACAACAAACATTTTCAAAATAATTTGGGAAAAAAATTCCCCTTAAAATATTTAAGTAGCCCTTTTCCGGTTTCCCAACAGGAGTAAAACAGGCAAAATAAAATTTGGGGGGCCCTTTTTATATTTGTAAGTGATACAAAAAAAAACTTTTTAAAACTGGCCCCAAAAGGGGGGGTTTTGGCATGTTTTCCCGGAAAAGATGTTTACTAGGGTTTAAAAAAAAAGGTATCCGACTACGTTCCCGGGCCTTTTTTTAAAAAAGCGCATAAATGGATAATTTTCATGATATTTACAGGTGTATGCAAATGAAATGAGACGATTATTTAAAAAAAAGCACAATAAACTTGAGAAAACTGTTAATATTTTTTATTCCAAATAATATCCATCGCTAGCTACATATTTTTCCCATCTTTCGGGTAATTTGTGAATACCACCCTAAAAAAATGATCGGTCTTTTGAGGCCAGCCAGTCATCAAGCCAAGATTTGACGTTTTCATAAGAAGTGAAACGCTGGTCAGCCAATGCGTGTCCCAATGATGCAAATAGGTGATAATCGGAAGGAGCCAAGTCTGGCGAATATAAGCCTCATGCGCTAAGGGCTCCTAGCCGAGCGCCTTAACGATGTCCTTGGTCGGTTTAGCATGGTGGCTAGGTGCGTTGTCATCAAGGAAAATCACTTTGTGCTGCCGTTTCTTGTATTGCTCGCGTTTTTCGAGTATAGCATAGTTCAAATTAAGTAATTGTTGCTTGTAGCTATCAGTATTAACGGTTTCGCTGGGTTTGAGAAGCTCATAATAGATTGGTCCCTCCTGAACCCAGAAAATACACAGCATTGTCTTGCGACCGAAGTGATTCAGCCTTGCGGTAGATTTGGACGGCTGTCCATGGTCAACATATGATCGATTACTCTTGGGATTCTCAAAATAAATCCAAGCTTCATCGCCAGTCACAGTACGATGGAGATATGACTTGCGTTTGTAGCGGGCAAGCAACATTTCGCACACGAGTTTTCGGTTTTCCTGTTGACGGTCCGTTAGCTCGTGTGGTACCCATCTACCGACCTTCATTATCTTGCCCATTGCTTTGAGATGACAGGAAATAGTGCTCTGGTCAACATTCAATTATTTTTCAAGATGTTCTTGCGTTTGGCCACCATCTTCATCGAGTAATGCTTGCAATACAGCATCTTCAAATTTTTTTGCTGGTCTGCCACGATCCACATTTCTCACATCGAAATAACCATTTTGAAACTTTTCAAACCGCATGTAGCATTCGCACGGCTCAGAGCATTGCCACCGTATGCTTCTACAAGCATTCCATGCGATTCGGCAGAATTTTTCTTCAGATGGTAACAAAAAATTAATGCTGTCCACAAATCGTGGTCGGAAGGCATAAAATTCGACATTTTCAAAACAGTAAAAAAAAAAAACAATGCACGCTGAAACTCGTCCAAATGTAAACTAAACATGAGTATCAAAGGTCAAACTATAAAAAAATCACTTTTCACGGTTTCGTATTGTTTGCATATATGCGTGGAGACATCTGTTAGCAATCGTCTCATTTGATATGCATACACCTGGTAGTGTCACTTAGATTAGAAGACACGCGTATAAAATTGTTTTAAGGACATTTTCACAAAAAAAAATTATTTAAATACAATATTTTGACAAAAAATTAACGCACAATAAACTTTTTTCAAAACGTTCTCCTTTTATAAAAAATACTTCTAAAATAATAATAGTTTGCTTTTTATAAAATAAATACTTTATTTATTTATTTTTTTAAAGTAAAAAACTTTGATACACGTGATATAATTCGAAGTTATCTCATATAACTCTCGACAATTCGAATACTCACTATCATGTAGAATCCAGTAGCAAACAGGTTGGAGCTTACATGTTTTGTGTTGTATTGTCTCTGCGTTCTACTCTGTAAAGTAGCCCATTTGATAACCATCTCTCTGCCATCCCTTCTTTGTGTTTCTCGGTTCTTCAGGTAAAAAGACACTTTTATTCATTTCCTTCTTTAAGTGGACAATAGAGCGTCCTCATCTGTTGTCAGCTACCTATATCTTTCGCTTAACAAGTAGCCTTGTTAGAAATGTGTTCAGAAAGGATGGTCCTCTATTGTGAAAAAGAGATGCGTAGGATTGTGTATTTTGCGTCGGAGTGACATGACGATGTATGAATCATAGCCGGTGACTCATAGCTGATGTATGATGGTGTGTGACTTATAGCCTGTGGCACTAAATAGGGCGTGGGCCAGACTAGATCCTGCCTTGAAGAACCAATGTTGTTGGGGATAATGTCTGAGGGAACCGAATTCGAAACGATTTTATTTCCAATGAGGAATGGAAGATATTTGGATGGGGCGTGAGAGAGTCCTTTTCGAGTGGTAAAGAAAAAAATTTTTCCTACTCTTTTGATAATTCGAAGTTTTTCATTGGTCCCTCCTTTTCTCTGCGTTGTTATCAGTAAAAACTATACCGAAAGCTTTGGAATGCCATAAAATGACCTTGAGAATGTTTGTGGAGGATTTGCTTACTTACGCCTTTTCTTTTCCTTCCATTTCACCTCGTACATAAGCTGATGTGAAAAACGGTGGCATAAGGCAGAAAATCGCGTAACCTTTAACCCGCGATCACTCGCGCGGGGTGTTCTGTACACCCGAGAAACAAGAAAATCCTTCCAGGATTCTAAAAAGAATGCGCAGAACCACGATTTTTTCTGTAGCTGCACATTTTAGGTCATTGAACCTTCGGGCCCGATGCAATCCTCTTTCTCGAAAAAATTGGAATGTAATGACCTTCAAAGTTATCTTTAGGGGTCGAGAACTCCGCGAGGGAATTGAGCATTTGATACAGTCTGCTCTGAATGTTTGGAAAATGATTAAAATATTATTTTTCTACCTTCTACTATCATTATCTCATTGATTATAAAGTATATTTATTACTGGTATATACGTTTTAACTATTTTATGAAAAAATATAAAATTATGTATTTTAAAATGAAAATTTTGTATGTTCAGTTTAAATTAATGTGTTAGCCTCATTTGTATGCAATAAATTTAATAATTTTATTTGTATAATACAAAAAAACATCTTGTACTTTATAAATATGTATCATAATGACTTAATTTTATTTTCATAATTAAATACACGTATTAAAAGTTTGGGGTGTTCTCTACACCCCGCGAGTAACGACGGTAGCAAGAACAGGCGCGAGTGACCGCGGGTTAACCGGCAAAGGAGTTTTATCCCCTTGTCTTAGTTTTCAAAACATTTATATTGTTGCAATTCATAAATTTTTAAATAATACTGTTTTTTTAAATAATAAAATTCCTCATTTTTTTTTCTATGAGGCTCCCTTTTCTTTAGATAAAATTTACTTCATAAAAAAGTTGTTTCATTATTATTTGAATTAAATTATTTTTCGAAGGATATATAATTTCATGGTATTATTTTTTAAAAAGTTATGAACTTTCAATACATCAAAAATAGGCTTTTTCTAAAATATTTTCACAATTTTCAGAAACAAAAGCAGACATTAAAAAAAAAATAAAACAAAACAAATAAAATCCTAAAACAAATCAAGGATATTGAACTCTTTGGAAATAAATGTGTAAAGAAAACTAAAAGGAGATTGTGACGGCCCGATCCACGTCCTTTTCATTAACAAATACTCTTGGGGAATCTTTGGTCCTTAAAAACTATTTCATTAGATCGCATCCTCTGTAGAAGAGAACTTGAACATGTAAAATAGGTCTACTATATATAGTCTAGACTTTTAAGCTAGGGAGAGAGATAGGATAAATTACTAGTGGAACAGTTGTTAATCAAATTTAAAGTATGACGCTGATATTTGCTATTTGATATTTGTAATAATCAAAGTGACGATTTGTCACTAGAGATTGAATAGAGATTACATAGCTAAGAAGATAGTATACTCGAACCAGAAGTAAGTGTACTGGTATCATATAGCTTTAATTCGATGCATCTCTTAGTTTTGATTGATTGAAGTGTTATTGATTGTGTTACAAATAAATTAACTGATTATGAGGGGATACGGGATACTTACAAGATGATTATGATCAAAACAATATATTAGGTTGGGGAAAAAGAAATCCATTATTTTTTCGGTAGATGGCTGCAGTGTCGATATCCGTGAAGTATCGATCAAACAATTTCAAATTTATGCTCGTTGCCAAGGTGACATTTTACACTAAAAACAGTTTTTTGCTGTTTTTTGTTTGGTCCATTCAATTGTGAGTTACAGAGTATTAAAAGTAAAAGTCAACAAAGAAAAAATTCGGTACATTTTACAGTTTTTCTTTGATAAAGGCGAAAATGCAAGCAAGGCGGCTGAAATTCTGAACGGTGTTTGTGGCGCCGATACTGTAAATGCGCTAATTACGTGCAATTTTGGTTTCATTGATTCCGTTCAAGCATTTTTGATGTTAAAGTTGCCCCGCGCCCGTCTTCAAAAATGTTGATAAAATCACAGAAATAATCGACTGACATGTTAGTAGTCGTAGCATCGCGCAGGAGCTAAAGATAGACCATAAGACAGTTTTAAGCCATTTGCGCAAAAGTGAATTCAAAAAGAAGCTCGATGTTTGGGTGCCACACCAAATAACACCAAAAAACATGATGGATAGAATTTCCATCTGCGAAACCCCGGTCAAACGGAATGAAATCGACCCATTTCTTAAGCGAATGGTGACTGGGGATGAGAAATGGATCTCATTCGACAATATTGTGCGTAAACGATCGTGGTCAAAACGTGGTCAAGTAGCTCAAATGGTGGCCAAACCCTGATTAACATCCAGGAAGGTTCTACTGTGTATTTGGTGGGACTGGAAGGGAATCATTTATTATGAGTTGCTTCCGTAGGTCTGTCATATATCTACTGTCCGTATATCTACTGTCAACCACTGGACCGTTTGAAGCTAGTGACTGACTAGAAACGGCCAGAATTGGCCAACAGAAGAGGTGTTGTGTTCCGTCAGGACAACTCCAGGCCCCACAAGTCTGTAGTGACTCGCCAGAACCTCTGGGAGCTTGATTGGAAAGTTTTAATGCATCCACCATATAGTCCGGACCTGGCATCAAACGATTACCAACTTTTTTCTCGCATTGCAAAACTTCGAGGGTGATAAGAAATTGGGATGAAGAGAAGATTGTGAAAATCGATTACTAGAGTTTTTCGCCAATAAATGCCAAGACTTCTATGAGGGAGGCAATATGAAGCTACTTTTAAAATGCCAACAAATTATACAACAAAACGGTATATATTTGACCCAAATCGGACAATCCGAAACATGTTAAATAAAGTTTAGAATTTCATCCAAAAAAATAATGGATTTCTTGTTCCTCAACCTAATATAGTTCAAAATGTATGTATATATACAGAGCGATTCGCTACCAGACCGCCAAACTTTCAGGTTGTGTAAGAGCTGCAAAGACGACTCGGAATAACATAGAAAGCAGGGTCGCAAGTTCCGTAGCTGTGAGCAATGGTGTAATGAAGCAAATAAAAAAACAGAAAGAGCAACACATTAATAAGGAAAAAAATATTTTATTAAACGGTTGTCCTAGAACACTTGTTCGAAATAATGACCAGAAATCGTCTGGCAGGTCCAACAGTGAAGCTGCATGGAATTCCTAAGATTCCTTCAGGTAGTCTTGAGATAGAGTACACTGAACGGAAGCTTTAGTGAACACCGATCTGGCTGAAAACCATCAATTGGGACTCATTTCCCGAGATAGATTGATGAACTCGTATTCAAACGAGGAACTGGTCAACATGCTAAGATGCAGATTGTAACGAGCACGCCACTCGGTGTTTGCACCAGGAACGTACCTGAACAGACGATCACACGAAGTAAAAAAAATAATAAAATCACACAAATTCCCAGTCGTGTATAAATTAAATTTTAAATTAAAGTGAAGAGGGTTTCAGAGTTCGTTTCCAACTAAAATAAAGCACATGCAAATATAACGGATGTGAAATTCTTAGAATTCTGCCCGATAATAAGTGTAATCAATCCTTGGAATGATTATCTAATGCAGGGGTATCCAACACGTGGCCCACCAGTTGTGATGTTGCCCAGCTTGGGTGCCCTTCTCTTTGATTATCTGCGTGAGCTAGAGGTGTAGGATTAACGAAAAAACTAGAAGTTTCCATGTTCTTAATATGGCTTTATTAAGAACTTAAACTTAAACGTCTAACAGATTTGATAATAACAATATATGTGAGAGAATCTACGGTGACAAAACACACAATATCAATAATACCGAAATAACGTAACTCGGACCACTATCAATATCTAACCCGCCTAATCTTAATTCCAATAATATCACAAGTCCTAATATTAAATAGTCAATCCTACCTTAATCCGATCGCCGATCCTATCTTAAGGAAGTTGTGTATTTACTCGAGTGCAATGGTATGCACCTTGACCTAATGGCTCTATCTTCGGGATAACCTCTGTTGGCTGTCACTTCACAAGTGAATCGCGCACTCTCATAACATTCCCCAAATTGCCGCCGAGCTTACTCTAACTTCTGATATTTAAAAGCTTTCTAATTTGCATCTTTTATTCACGTTTCACTTTTTAGGTTTTGGTTGGAAAAAGTTGCCATTAATTCTGGCCCCAAAAGAACCCAAAGGACATGTTAATGAAAAGACGCTTGACACACACAGTACGTAAGTTTTGGGCCTGACTCTTTTTAAAAAATTTAAGTATCAGGTTCTTAAGGTTTTTTCATTTTTAAATTTATTTGATGGTAAATTTATATATATATATATATATATATATATATAAATCTACAATGTATTTACCTGTTCTTGTTTTAAAATAAATCCTTTTTGATAATAGAAATGTTCTTTAGATTAAATTAGATTTATATTTTATCAAACAGTTACATTTGATTTTTCTATAATAAATTACTTTTTTAATAAATTCCGAATTGTGCACTATGCATATCTTTTACTATGGATGGTACATGATTCTCTGTGTATGCGACTTTCATTTCTCCTCCTCCTTTTCTGTTTGGAGTGCCCAAAAAGTAAGAGGCAGTCAGTTATGTTTTTTATAGTGTAAAAAAAATATTCAGGACGGTTAAGGTAAAGGACAACGTTTACTTAATCGTTTGCGAATGACAGCATGATCAAATTTCAACAATGAGTAACGAAAGATCAATTCAAAAGGAACACTGTAGTTTTCAAGAAAATGGCAACTGTAATATTTTAAACATAATTTGATCATTGCATTATTATATTATAAAAACATTATTATATTATCTATGTCTGTATGCATGAAAAATAATAAAAACAATAATAATAATTCCGTTTTAAATTTTCACTCAATAAGTTTTTTGTTTCCAAATTTGATATAAAGGTACATATTTTTATGTGCGGCCCGCGAGATTATAATGTTTTTCCGAAGTGGCCCGCAAGGTCATTTGGGTTGGACACCCCTGATCTAATGGTTGAAAGGATGGATATTGGATTGAGTATCTCATTAAGCAAATGAAATGCAACAAATTTGCGTTGTCTTGGCAACAAACAATTCTTTTGTTCGTTCAATTGATATGAAGCCAACTGCTTCGGTATATTATACACGAAGAGTGACAATTACATAAGATAATATGCTTTTTAAATCAAGAGGCGAAACACAAATACGAATGATTTCCTATGCATTATTAGCTTAATGATAGAGCATATCAAAGATAAAAAATAATAAATTAAAGCAATATATATTCATACACTATAATGAAATATCCACCTAAACGGCTGGATAATGGCTAGTACATTATTAAAAAATCAGAACTGTCTTGGTTACCTAATATAAACACAAAAATGATTAAATTCAATTGCATATAACAACAACATCGCGCAAGAGTATAAGGAGTTTGTGCTTCTACAGAGATTTTGTTTGATATTTGTCGCACACACGCGGGTTATCACCTACAGACCTCGCAATTTTGAACATGGGTCAAGGTTTATGCGGGATTATCTTAAGCTTTTAAGAAGTACCCTCAATATATAATTTGAGTAAATTGCATTCGCCATGAAATATAAATATTATTACGGTTAATATGGCTTGTAAAAATAACTAAATTATAAATTTTAAATATTTAAGCAATTTTTGTGTTTAATTATTATAATTCATTCACTTCTTAGAAGTAAGTTTCTGTTTTAAGATGTCATTTTTATTTTATCGAAGTGATTATCATAAAAAAAGTTTGTGCAAATTTTAGGTATTTGCAACAAGTCCCCTAACTTTAAATTGGGATCTAACTAGACGTTGCAAGATTTGCTTTTCAATGTAGGTTTCAAACCAATGAAGGCTGAGAAAAATTAGAGAAACAACTGTTTTATTCATTCAGGGGAACATGCAGTATGTGCTTAGTTAGAGTGTGCAGTCTTATTACATTCAGGAATACAATAATGAGAACACATATTAAATAGTCTTCTCTATTGTGGTTTTCTACAGACAATTTTCGATCACATGTTTCCGTCGTAACTACACACCAACTTCCTTACTTTACCTAGAAAAAAAAAGAAAAAAAAAGACTTATGTAATAATTCCCTCTCTAGCATTCTTTTAATTAATTCTTTTAATAATATTTAAATAAGCTTTTAATTCATAGGTTCAAAACTAACGCCCAAATCTTAATCGTAATCAGCTAGTATCATATATAAATACCTTTTCCGCCTATTTTAACCAATTAGAGCTCCTATTACAAAGGAGTCACGCGATCTTCACTGCCGGGTATAAAAAGTGAAAAGTTTTTGTGATGTCTGTCTTTGTGTTCGTTCTGCGAAATGTCGCTGCTGCTTGTCGCTTCTGTTACATGTGTCTGTTTTTGTTCTCTTTCCAAATAACTGTGAAATATAAAGGTGATTGTCCATCTACGTTATGCGTGTGTAAACAAACAAGTTGAAAATTAATTCTGAAGATGATTTCCTGGAACTAGACGTGCCAACAATTCAAATAAACCAGCACCGGCCAAATGCTTAATAAAAATTAATCTTTAAGATTATTTGAAACATAATTATTACGAGGTATGATTAAAAAAATTTTCAATTTCTTGTACATTCCAAGTTAAAAATTCCACGCAAATAATTTGAATTTAAGGTTTGTAAATAAGAAGTTTAAAAATTTCATGAGATATAAAAGTTAAAAAACAAAATGAATTTTTTTTTCGAGTCAACGATTTTAAAGTCTTGGGTAGCAGTAAGAAATAGATAATGAACATCTCAAAGCTTTGCGTCTAGATAAGCTTTTTAGTTTTGATCAGTTCTCAAATCGGAAGTATAAAGAAGTTTATTCTGTAAATTATTAGGAATGTAACAATTAAACTTTCTGGCAATTTTAAAATATAAACCGATCAGAAAGGATCATTTTTTAACGGCATACATTTGCTATTCCTGTAATTTAGAATTTTTCTTCTTTCTTTATTTTAAAAAAAATTTGCATATTTCAACAAATCAGTTAGAGGAGACTTGATTGATTGAATATTAACGTTGCACTGTTCAGCTACACGAGGGCTTTTGGCGACGGACCACGTAATTTTGAACCATGGTCAAGTGACGTGGACGACACCTCGACTGGCACCCCCTCTCCTAACTACCACACACCACACCAACGGGAGGACGTTTCAGCTCTCGACAGATTTAACGTGCATCGCTGCCCTACACGGTGGGTCTTTAGTGGTGCTGGGCTCGAACTCGTGACAAGGCAAGCCACAATCCGATACCTATACCACTAGGCTACCGCGGCCACAACATTTGGCTAACGAGAGGTGTGCAATCTAGCCATGAGGAATTTCGTGGACCTCGATCTGGCGATGCCGATCAGTTGGCATTAGTAGCTACAACAGCAAGCCTCTTTAAAAGAGAAATCTTTAAAGAAAAATGTTAAGGGACATGATTTGGATACTTTACTTTGTCTAATTGGCAACGATCGTTTTGATTTGCTTCTAAATTGCCATTTTAGTCCAACGCAGTACCAGATTCTTTCAAAGATGTCTATAGATGCATAGATGGAGATGCCCAACCAACATCCCATCAGACCTCCAATGTAGCCGAACAATTCTTCCCTCTGAAAAGATATACAACAATAACGCAATTTAAAATTGAGTACAAAAAAATTAAAATTAAAATATGGGTATTACATCTTGCATCCACATTTTACGCGATCCAAAAATATTAAATTATGCTTACACAACATTTTTAGTTAAAAAAATAAATAATAATATTTTATAATTCACAAAAATGAAAAAAATATTATTCTAAAAAAGTTTACGTTATAGTAATGAAAACAATAGTTTACGTTTATAAGTAATGAAAAAGTAACTTAAGATCTCATAAAAAGGCGTAATAAATTATGTTTAGGCAAATGCAAGAATTAGTAATTGGATTAATTTTTCTTTCAAGCAACCCTAGCAACCCTTTGGAACAATATCCACTCAGTTTCCGTAGCGACGGCTTCAAACAACTTTGTCTTAGTGATCTGAAAGAATTGTTCGAAATTCCAGCAAATGGGGCTCTTCGTCTCTCTGCTCCCTGTTCTCCGTTCGTAAACAAGATGGTTGTAGATGGCAGCATCGGCTTCATCAGACACATAAAAAATGGTGTATAATATTTAAAAAGCGTATAATATTTTAAATGGAGAGGCGCTCAATTTCTGTTTTGTCCGTCAACAAAAGCACGAGTGGAATAAAAGGAAAAATGTTGGATGGAAAAATTGGATTTTCCGAAGCCGAAAAATTAGCGAGTAATTTTTTAATGTGGACAGAGCTTGGTTGACTTCAGAACGAAAAAAAATTTCCCTGAATGATTGTTCGAAAGAGACTCGAGTTTTTCGAGATATGCCTGTGTGATACCTTAAGACTTTTTGGATTCTTTAAAACTTCAGGATGCTTTCGCCAAACATTTCTTATCCACATTTTTAAATCGTTTTTGTACATCTATTCTACTATTGTTGTTAATTATACTCAAAAGATCTGACAGATGTCAGATCAACTCCAGAAGGTTGTTGACTGCCAAGAAATCTATAATGACAAAGGGATCGGAAGTCCCCCATAGAAAGTCCGATGCAACCCAAAATATGATCCAGCGAAATCTATTCTCGTGCACACAAATGACAATACCTTTCGAAAATTAAATTTCGGCATTGTTTTTGTTTATAAAAATAACCTTGGAGTTGAATGCTGTACTGTCCTCTAAGCAAAAAGCTCTACGATAAAGCTAAATATATCATGACCTGTGTTTTTTTATGAAAGGTTTTTTGTTAAATAAAGAGAGTATTGTTTAAGTAAATTTTAGGTATGTTCGCATAAAGCACTGCGGGTTAAACGTGAAATACACTTAAAAATTAAAAAAGTGCGGAGTGAAAGCGTAGGGGCACATTATAAGTTGGATTGTACAGTAATATAATTGCAAAAATCGGAAGCTCCGTAGATAATTAAAAAAGAATATTTTAATAGTTTTATAAAATGTTCCCGGAAATTTCTCCGATATATTTTTAGTTTGATTATGAACCGAGGAAGTTGATGTCAAACAAAAGCAAAATTTCATAAAATGGTCTCAATTGATATTTTCAATATTCAACTAAAATCAACAAAACAAGAAAAGTCACATTTATTTTTCTATCTCTGCGATTCCGTCTTAAGAAATCTGATCTCGAATAATTGCAGTTATAGAGTAATTTATTCAAAGTTAAAATTATTTGCATCGCGGCATGCTTTGGCTCATAATATTTGAACATATTACTGAAATATTACAAAGAACAAGCAAAGTAACTCACACTGTATAATGGATTATGTAAAGTCACTTTAACTTCAGTATCATCCAAAAAAACTCTAACTGTAATTCTATCTCTGCAAAAAAAAAGTATATATATAATTTTGTATACTTTCGATTTCAATTGAAGCTAATTTTCGTCAATTAAAAATGATGTTAAAAACAGTACTTTAATTTTTATTTCAGCAACTGGGAGACACTTTGTAATTACAAGTTCTTTTTTTTTTCTTTTTTTTTTTTTTTTCAAATTCAATTTTTACTCACTTGTGAGTTTTAAAAAGTAAGGTAACAAGCCCATTCAGGAAATAAAATAATATATACTATATAGGAAGGCACACAGATGCATATTACTTCTTTATATAGTCTTCATAGTTATCGAGGTATTTTGTCCACCGGTATAACGAACCATCGAAACCAGCATTGTAAAAATCAGCGTTAAGGTATACATTCCCAATATCGTGTACACTGTCAATGGACATAATGAGTTCTTTTTAAATTTTATTCAGAGTAATGAACAATTACCTTGAATCAAAGTATCGACACGGCAAATATTATCATCTGTGATGGACGTGCTTGGTCGCAATGATCTTTCTTCATCTCTGTTTTGTCTGTGTCAAATTCCGTACGCTAAGACCACACCTGTTTTTCTGATATAACACTTATAAAATATACGTCTAAAAATTGCAGATGTATTGTAGCGGGTGAATTTTTCTGTAAATTTAAAAACCGTATCACATTTCTTATATTTCAACCAAGGACTCAGATTGTCATGTTACTGGAGAACCAGCTCTATCTACTGGCACCGTTTGAATGCTTTAATCGTCTTCATTATCGTCAGATGGATAATTCATACGGATAATTTGCACACCCGTCAGAATTCTTGTTACCTTACTTTTGAAAACCCTACATATTTTTCTGGAGTTGTTTCAGATTGTAAGGATAACAGCACCTATTGGAAAAAAATATCAAATAAACAACTATAAAGTAATTGAAGAAGTTCTTATAAAAAAATTTAAGTGTACAATTTGGCATCGCTGTCTGCTACGAATAAGACAGTAAAAAGTCAACCGTTTGCCGTAAATGATACAGTTGCAGATAAGATCCTATTTGTGCACTATTATTTTACTATGCCAGGATTTACATAAATTCGTGATTATTAATATTTACCTAGTATGGGCTTTAGTGTTTAAAAAATCCGAAATTGAGGGTGAGAGGATATAAGAACTGTGTCTAAAATTATGGATTAGGTATAAGAAAATAATGATTTTTGTTTTAGTGGTTAAGACCTTCCGGGCAATCCTAAATTTGAAAGCAATGCGGAACTGTTTAACATATCATTTAAGAACAAAGGTAAAACGGGGTGTAGAATAATATTCACGTCCTGAATGCTCCCCTACATAAATTTAAGAATATCATGGGACAGCAATCGGAGAAACGAGAATGAGGGAACCTTAATGAGATTCTATTATAAGATTGATCTTCGAACATCTCTACCAAAACCAGTACAACGAGAACATGATGGGAGATTTTATTGGAAGAAAAAATTTACTGCATAAACGTTACTCTAGTAAACATACTTAGTATATTATCTTTTGCAATAGCTTTATTCGCAATTATAGTGAAAATATTGGCTACTTAGGCTGTACATGTGTTTGTGTTTCATTTTATGTAATTGAAAGCATGAATTAATATATCTTCTCATTTGAAAAGTGTAAAATGCAAAATAACAGTGTCCTGATTACAGAAACAAAAGGTTTGATATGAGCCGTTTTTCAAAGTTTTCAAAAAAAAAAGTTATTAAAAAATACACTCATGTTCATAAATTAAGGATAATTCAAAGTCTTGCGGAAATCGAACTCTAAAATAAATATATCACCCATAAAATGACAACGCACATCTTCAAGAATGATATGCAAATTGCAGGAAGCCGCCAGATGACATCGATAGATCATCACCGACAACAGAGGTGAAAGCGAGAGGAGGTTTATTACATAAGGGAATATAAGCAAAGAAGTAACATTTTTCGCAAAGCACTTTATAAGCCTTTCGGTGCAATAACCGCATAGTTATGATACATAGGGACACATTTGGATGATTTTTACATGGTAGAATTACCACGTCTGGCCGTCTGGAAGGAGGGTGTACCCAGATGGAAGTTTCCGAGGAACTTTGAATCGCCCAGAGTGCCATCTCCAGGCTGTGGCAACGATTTGAAGATGACGGTAATGTGAGAAAACGTTACAACACAGGTCCTTCCCCCTCGAGTTACAACGCCGAATGAGAATTGGTAATTGGCAGTTACTGCCAAAAGAAACAGACAGAGCACAGCATCAAAACTGTCTCGTCAGCTCTCTTCAGACACTAGTACGACAGTTTCAAGGCAGACCGTGTACAGACGCTTAAAGTAGATTAGTCTATATATGCTCGTAGACCTGTCAGATGTGTTCCATTTATTGAAACTCACTGTCTCCTGCGGTTAGTTTTGAGTAGAGAGCATACATTGATGACACCGCAACAGTGGGCTTGTGTAATGTTTTTCGACGAGTCCAGGTTTAACTTGCAGTCTGATTCTCGCCGGTCTTTCATATGGAGAGCGTCAGATACCCGTTACCAACAGTACATCATTGGAATACACCGTTTCGATAGTGCAGGATTGCTCATTTGTGAGGGGCACTATTCTGGGTTCCAGAACTGACCTGTATGTTCAAACTGGAACCATGTGACGGTCTCACGCGTCTTTTCTTTAACATAACCTCTGGGTTCTTTGGTGGCCAAGATTAATGGCAACTCTTTTCCAACCCAAAACCCAAGAAGCGGAATGTGAACAGGAAATGCAAATAAGATAGTTTTTAAAAAGAACAAGAAGTTTCAGTAAAGCGAGATGGCAATTTGGGGAATGTTGTGTTTTGGAAGAGATACAATTTTTGTATACTTTCGATTTCAATTGAACTAATTTTCGTCAATTAAAATGATTTAAAACATTTCTTTAATTTTTTATTTCAGCAACGGGGCACTTTTAAATTACAAGTTTTTTTTTTTTTTTTTTTTTTTTCAAATTCTTTTTTACTCACTTGGGGTTTAAAAAAAGTAAGGTAACAACCCATTCAAAAAATAAAATAATATATACATATAGGAAGGCAACAGATGTATTATTTTTTAAAGTCTTCATAGTTATCTATTTGGCCACCGGTATAACGAACCATCGAAAACATTGTAAAATCAGCTTAAGGAAACATTCCCAAATCGTGTACATTTAATGGACATAATGAGTTCTTTTAAATTTTATTCAAGGAAGTTAACAATTACCGAATCAAAGTTTCGACACGGCAAATATTATCATCTGTGGTGGACGTGTTTGGGTTTGGGATCTTTCCATCTCTGTTTTGTCTGTGTCAAATTCCGTACGCAAGACCACCTTTTTTTCTGATATAACACTTATAAAATACGTTAAAATTGCAGATGTTTGTAGGGGGGAATTTTTTTTAAAAATTTTAAAACCGTATCACATTTTTTTTTTTCAACCAAGGAAGTTTCATGTTACTGGAAAACCCACTCTATCTACGGGCCCCGTTTGAAAACCGTCTTCATTATCGTCAGTGGATAATTCATACGGATAATTTGCACCGTCAAATTTTGTTACCTTATTTTTGAAAATACATTTTTCTGGGTTTTTTCAATTGTAAGGATAACGCACCTATGAAAAATATCAAAAAAACAACTATAAAGTAATTAAAGGGTTCTTTTTAAAAAATTTAAGTGTAAATTTGGCACGCTGTCGCTGTAAGACGTAAAAGTAAACCGTTTGCCGTAAATGATACAGTTGAATAAGATCTATTTGTGCACAAATATTTTATATGCAGGATTTACATAAATCGTGATTATTAATATTTACCTATATGGGCTTTAGTGTTTAAAAAAACCCAAATTGAGGGGGAGGAAAAAGGGTTTTCAAAATGGATTAGGTATAAGAAAATAATGATTTTTGTTTTAGTGGTTAAAACCTTCCGGGGAATCCTAAATTTAAAAAAATTTTGGGGAAATTTTTTAACATATCATTTTTAAAAACAAAGGTAAAAAAAGGGGGGTAGAATAATGAAGCTCCCCAAATTTTATAAATTTAAAATATCATGGGGCGGGAATCGGAAAACGAGAATGAGGGGAAAAATTTAAAGAGATTCTATTTAAGATTGGGTTTTGGGAAAATCTCTACCAAAACCAATTTCAACGAGAACATGATTGGGGGGATTTTTTTTTGGAAAAAAAAAAACTGCTAAAAATTCTTTTAGTAAACTACTTAGTATATTATCTTTTTCAATAGCTTTATTCCAATTATAGGAAAATAAATTTGGGTCCGGGGTGTACATGTGTTTGTGTTTTATTTTTTGTAATTGGGAAAACAGAATTTAATAATCTTCATTTTTAAAAAAAGGGAAAATCAAAATAACAGTGTCCCCGATTACAGAAACAAAGGGTTTTATATGAAAAACCGTTTTTAAAAATTTTCAAAAAAAGTTATTAAAAACCTAATGTTTTATAAAAATTGGGGTAATTCAAAAATCTTGGGAAATCGAACTCTAAAATAAATATATCACCCAAAAAAGACCACACACATCTTCAAGGAACCTTTTAAATTGGGAAAAAGGCCGAACCCCCGAAACTCACAGTAAAAGGTGATGGGGGGGTATAAAGGGAAAAAAAGAAAATAAAATTTTTTTGCAAAGCCTTTATAAGCCCTTTTGGTTTCAATAACCGCATGGGTTTTGATACAAAAGGGACACATTTGGATGATTTTACCTGGGGGGAAAATTACCCGTCTGGCCCTCTGGGAAAGGGGGGGTCCCCGTGGAAGTTTTCCCAGGAACTTTTTTAATCCCCCCCGGTGCCCTCTCCCGGCTTTGGAAACGATTTAAGATGAGGAAAATTTTGGGAAAAAGGGTTTTCCCCCCCTCGAGTTTTCAACGCCAAAAGGAAATTTGGAAAATTTGGGAGTTTGCAAAAGAAAAAACCCGAGCACAGCATCAAAAAATTTTCGTCAGCTCTCTTCGCCCCTAGTACGACAGTTTTAAGGCAAAACCGTGTACAGACGCTTAAAAATGAAATTTGTCTATATAAAAGCCTTTGACCTTGGGCTGTTCCATTTTTTGAAAAACTGTCCCTGCGGTTAGTTTTGGGGAAAAACATACAGAGGGCAAACCCAAAAGTGGGGTTTTTGTAATTTTTTCGAGAGTCCAGGTTTAACTTGCAGTCTGATTCTCGCCGGTCTTTCATATGGAGAGCGTCTGATACCCGTTACCGCCAACAGTACATCATTGGAATACACCGTTTGGGTAGTGTAGGATTGCTCATTTGTGAGGGACTATTCTGGGTTCCAGAACTGACTGTATGTTCAAACTGGAACCATGTGACGGCTCACGCGTCTTTTCTTAACATAACCTCTGGTTCTTTGGTGGCCAAGATTAATGGCAACTCTTTAAACCCCAAAACCAAGAAGCGAAATGTGAACAGGAAATGCAAATAAGATAGTTTTAAAAGAACAGAAGTTTCAGAAAAGCGAGATGGCAATTTGAGGAATGTTGTGTTTGGAAGAGATAAAAGCGTGAATTGACAGCCTATCGTAAAAGTTACCTGGAAACCCAACCATTACTACAAGGTGCATACCATTGCACGGCGCCCAGACTTTCCATATAAAGGTTTAAACTAAGTTTGGGATTAAGGTAGGACTGATTATTTGATATTAAGATTGTAATATATTATTAGAAGTGCAAGTAGGCGGATTAAATAATCAAATAGAGGAAGTGGTCTAAGTTACGCGATTCGGTTTAACTATCATTGTGTGTGTTGTTCATTATAGATTCTCATTCATTTAAATTTATCTAAATTGTTAGACAATTAAGTTCTATTCTTAATAAAGTCATATTAAGAATTTAAAATGTCTATTCCTTTTACAAACCCTGCACCTCTAGCTTACTCTGGCAATAAAAGATACGGTCACCAGAGAGGGGCGGTATCACAACCATGACCGCCAAATCTATCGGAACAACATGTACGTTTGTTTTGGGTGCCAGGGGTTCAGAATTTTTTTTATGGGTAACAACGGCCATCTTCACCGTGCAAACATCGTAAACGAATGCTTTCAATCGGAGGATATCACCCATATGGACTGGCCAGCATTCCTCATCGGACTTGAATCCCGTAAAGCATGTGTGGGATATGCTTGGCCGACAAGTTGCAACCCATCATCCACCTCCTATATGTCTATCGGAACTTCGGAGAGCATTACTTGATGAGTGGAGGAAAATTCCCCAAGATCAGATCGATAGCCTGCCTATGTGTACAGACTGTATTGCATCGTCTGGGAGCAATACAACCATCATACCAAGCATGTAATATTGGATTTTTGAAATTTTCTCCAGGGAGAGAAAATCGCAATTTTTACTAATTAAGTCAAACATATAGCATCTTTTTTGCTCTTTACCTTTCGTTTAATAAAAAGGTTTTACAAATAAGTCACATTAGTTTTGTGCTTCTGACTCTTTCTTTGCCTTAAGTGACATTGTTCTTAATTTATGGACATGCGCGTATTTCTAACTACCCAAGAAAAAAATAGTATATAATGATATTCATATAAATTTAAGTTACTAGCTTTACTGTATTCTAAATGACAACAATATTTTTTTATCTGCATTAAATACCAATATTGTTTTAATTAGCTATAATTGTGTGGGATGTACTACGATGTTTGAATATTCACAATCACAATGCTATCACAATTTTTGAATAGACAACATTAAATATCAATAGACATTAGATATCAGCTTGTTTAAACATCAATAGTATTTTTAAGCAAAAGTATAAATTCAACTGTTTTCTACTGCGGTGTACATTTGAAAAATAACAGAAGTACGCAATGTATTATATAGTCGCATGATATAGCATTTACGAATACTTTTTCTTTGTCACTATTTACGATCAAGTGTATTTGATATTATTTTTAAGAAAGATTTCAAAGACAACATTTCTTTCTATTCGGAATTTTATTTCGTAGACAGGCTGTAAAGTTATTCTGTCTTACTTTTAAGGAAAACTGCAGAATTAAGGAAAATAATCTGTTTTTAAGAGAGAGAGTGAATTTTTCCTTTCTGAAAAAGGAACCCATAAATATATTTAAATTAAAACACACAAATGTTACACGCATTACTCGGAAGCATGTTTACACACTTTGTGTGGAGAGCTATCTAGGAAATTGTACCCATACTTAAACCAGTAACCAACCCTCTTCTGAAAGTAATAGTATAAGATTTCGCTGAGGAATCAATATATTTTATAAAGGCATTTTTGAAATCGAATGACGATTTTATAGCAACTCTTACCTGTATTCCTTTCTGTCCTGAAAAACAAGGGGAAAAAGAAATTATAAAAATATTTAATTTGCAAAAAAAAAATTATTACAACATTACTCCAAAAGTGTTTTAATTACTTTAATATAATATATTGACGTATATGTACTCAATGTATGTAGGAAAAAAATTACCGAATATAACGGGTATGTCGTATCCATCAACGCAAAGTTGTATTTCAGCTTTCTAGGGGAAGAAAAAAAGTTTTAAAATCCTTATTTAAATACGTGTAGAAAATTTTGGCAAAAAGATTTCTCCAAAACAGTAAATAGTAGTTATATGAATTTGTTTGAAATGATACATAATATTACACCACATCTTTTTTCTTCCTAATGGGGCTTTGCATTGGTATTTTAACCTTTGCAGACCCAGTACATTCCCCTGGAGCTGGTATCACTTTTTTGAGCGCGGCACCATATAAGCGATTCCAATTATATGATACATTTTTTTCCTTTCAAACGAGACTGTGGATTAGTACTCACCATTGCAACTTAATAAATTCCGTGGGAGCTGGTATCCCTTTTTAGTGTGTCACCATATAGGTGGATTTTAGTTGTCACAATATAATTTCGAAGTTCAGTTTCCTCCACAGAGGAGGCACCTGAGCTCTGACGATGCGAACTTGTACTAGGATTTTAATTTTTCCGAGAGTACCTAAGCCAAACAGACACTCTAGGGATCTTTTACACGTCGTGTAATCATACGACACGGCCGCTGTCGATTTTATGCGTCTTGAAAATCCTCTGACTTGGACCGGGGTCGAACCCGCAACCTTAGGGACAGAAAGCCAGCGACAAACCAACTACACCACCCAGCATTATATCACATAAATACAATGGTAAAACATATAAGAGAGTACTACGGATGACATGAACTATTTTATAACTGCATTTAAAAAACAGCGTGAAATCATTACTGTGCAAAACTTACATACAATCTGCTTTGCAATTTTTCTCACACTCCGGAATTTCTTTCAATGGAAGCAGTATGCACGGCGAGTTCTCTAGAATAAATATAGCTATTGTAAATGTTGTGAAATCGGAGATGAAGCGTAAATTACATAGTTATATCACTTTATATGAAAAATGTTTGAACATTTTGTGACGGGACTTTACGCGACCTTCACCAACTAATCCTCTTTGGGGATCTTTGGGCTAGCATTCGCGTTTATTTCACAGCCATCCCTCTCAAGAAGAAATCCTAATATGCAAATTAGTTAGAGTTTATAATGTTAAATTTTAAATTTGTAGGGCAAAAGGGAACAGAGCATCTGTTACAGCGTTACTAAAGTGATTTTTAAGGTTTACCCAACTTTGTGTGTGTGTGTGACGGGTGTCTGACACATGTGCCCGAAAAAAAGAAGAAGGGGTTTTTTCCGTTTTTTTAGATTTATTTAGTATTTTTTTAAAAAAAAAACCCTAAAATTGAAAATAGGAAAAAAAATTATTATTATTGAAAAAAATGGGAAAAAAATTGGTAAAAAAAGTGTGAAAAAAATTACACAAAAACCCCCGTCTGTACAAATATTTTATCAACAAATTCTCATTTTCAACTTTGATGTGTTACTTTATTTCTGGGTTTAAAATAACCTTCGGGAAAAGGAAATTTTTTAATTTTTACAAAACTAGAGCATTTTTATCAGTGTTTATATGAAATTGCTTGAAAAAGACAGTGATTATATTCACAAAAAAGGACTGTAAATTTAAAAAAAAAAAGCAGTGATTGAAAAATCAAATTTTAAAAACATTTCCCTACTTTTAAATACGAAAATACACAAAAAAAATTTTAGCAAATTGTTTTCAAAGCAGTTTGAGGGAATCCTTTTTTAATTTGAAAATTTTTTTAAAAAACACACATTTCGGTAAAAGGGATTTTACAGTTTAACACCTTGTGGAAAAGGTTATGGCATTTTGCTTTTTCTAAAACACTTTTAGTTTTTTTTCTAGTGAATGGGAAAAAAAACATTTGGGGTTTTTTATTAAAAAATAAAAGATGGCCTATAAAAAAAAAATCCCAAAAAAAAATTTGTCAATTTTGAAAAAAACATGATTTCAACCCCCAAGCGGTTTCCAAAAATTCCGCCATTTGAGATGCTTTTCCGACTTCAAACAAAATACCAAAAACGGCCGAGCCCAAATTTTTAAAAATACGGGTCAACCGCTTTTGAGAACCCCCCAAAAAACAAAAAAATGTGCGGTGCATTTTTGGAAAAATATCTCCCGAAATGGCAAGACTTTTAAATTCAACCACTTAGAGGGTTAAGGTCCGGATACCTTAAGAAAAGTTTTGCTATTTGTACTAAATTAGTGGGTTAGAAATTGATAGGTTAGGATTAATCAAGGGGTTTAAAATTTATCTGTGTTTTTCTTGCGCTTTTTCACTTAGGGCTGTTGCTTTCTTTTATATCACTCCTAAGGGGGCTTCATTTTTTTGGTTTTTGGGTTTTTTTTTTGATTTAAAACCCCCCTGCCAACCCTAGTCCGGTGAGACCCCACGGGAAACCCCGTGGCTGGGGTATGCGCCTCTCTTGGGTTTTCCCCTTTAAACACCAACAGGTGACAGTACGGTTTGGGTTGGAGAAATTTTTCCCAAAGGAACGATGGGAAGGCAGAAACCCCCTATCTCCCCTTTGGGGCCCCGAACTAAGGGGAAATTTTCTCCAGTTCCCACTCGAATTCAGCCCCAAAAGGCTTTCGGACCCACTGATTTAACGAGCACGTGCTCCCGGGACCCCGGGGGGTTTTGGCGGCCACGGGACGGAAACCTTCTGGTCCGGGGTCCGGGGCTTTTTAACCCCCTAAAGGGCCCCCCCCGGCAAAAAAAAGTTCGGTTTTTACTTTGTGGTTGATTAGTGTGACTGAATAATAAAATATTAGATTTAACATGGAAGTTTCTGGTCACTCTTTGTTCCCTCCAACATCTTTAGGTAGGCAGGACGATGAGAAAGCGATTTCAGGGGGAAGTCGCACAATTTGTCATAAAAATATTCTTTTTCGGAGGAAATTTTTTCCATCAGGTGTACATGAAATATGAATCAATCCCGGAATTGCGTAATTAAAAAATTTGTAATCCCTTTAAACCCCCCAAAACATGCCTCTGTATGCGTAAGAGAGAAAGAGTTATATTAGCTCTCTCAGCAGCAGAACTGCTCTTGTGACTTGAAGCAAGCATTATGCAACAGACCTTCCAACATAGAAATATATATATATAACTACGTTATTACTTTCAAACAATAAACTTATGGCTAAAAGTTCTATCATGCAAATCCCAGAGGTTGAAGCTCATGAATGTGTATCATTTATATTTTATGTATTATTAGTTCTAATTCTTAGATTCTATATCTGTCGAATAGTCCTTTTAAATAATTTTTTATTGTGTCGGATGATCCCGTTAACATGAGATTCAGCAACGTGCGAGTCTGCTTTGCATGGGGTTTTGCCATTGCTGCCTAATTGATTTTAATGACAAAATTCATGTTGAAGAAAACTTAAGGTAGAGCGTTAGTTTTCTTTGAGAGATTTTAAACTATTTGCTGAAATGGGTCAAATTCCTGTGACGTCATGGTCATATGATAACTGCAATCACGTGTTTCCATCCAAACAGCTCATAAACTTACGTGACGTCATAGTCACATGATAAATACAATGGCAAGAAAATGTTTTAAAATTTTGATAAACGTTTTGAAGAATTTTATTACATCTTTAACCAGTCTTCAAAATTTGAAATTTTATCTAAATTTTACAAGTAAAACAACAATAAAAAACCAGGGCGTAACGGGGGAAAATTAGGGGCCCCCCACAAAAATCGGGTTTCGGCAAGTCGAATCTCAGAAAGGATTGCAACTTGGTGTCAGTTAGACTTTGGGGCCCCTGGAACCCTGCCCCCAAAGGGGGGGTGACCGGGGTGTACGTTGTGCCACTGACACAACTAATGGCAGCTTTGAATTCAATGAATAACACGTGATTGTGTTTATTACTTGACTGTCGTGAATGTAACCCATAGAGGCTCTAAATAATTCACACGATTATCTTACGTTTATAACAAACCAAACGAAACATTCCATCTCACTTTAGCAAGCTTTTTAACTGGAAGATCAATTGATTTACCCTATTGGTCGTGGGCATTTT
>BMAV01012050.1:0-46282 GCA_019973955.1 Trichonephila inaurata madagascariensis
TGAATAAAATGTTTAAAAACAAAAATTACCCGGAAATATATTACAAATTTTAAATTAATAGTAAATGTAGCTAGCAGAAAAACTACTTAAATACTTTCAAAGTTCGACGTAAACAGCACGTTTCAAATAGTAAACAAGCATTTGATTCACTTCATTTCTTCTACTAGACGTTGCCGTTCAAAGTATTTTAAATAATAATGAAAAAAATAGTGAAATTGGGGGCTTACAATGCAGAAAAAAAGTTTGTTTGCATATGAGTGGGCGTGGCAGGTGGACTCTGACAGGTGGTAAGACATTTTCAAAAAATTATTACAAATACTTACACTGCACGTAGAATGATAATTTTTGCATCATTAGAAGCGTAAAAGTTCATATTGTATAAAAATGGGAAAAATGAAAAATGAGTTTTTGGGTCAAAATTCTGAATTTCTTAATGCTTTAGCACTTGATAGACTGTGCATACTTTTGGTAGAATATGAAGTTTTTTTGTACCCTTTATAACTGACAGTTTTATGAGATGATTAAATGGCTTATTTTATGTTCCTATAATAAATTTAAAGTTTTCAAGATTTAATCTAATCACTTTTTATACGAATAATAAACATCAAAATCCCTAACAATAATTAGCAAAAATGGTTCTTTTCTCAATTACAGTAGAGTGATTGATGCATAATGCTTTGAATAATTCTCTGAAAAGATTAAGAAATCACGATTATTTGTTGGTACTCCAGTATTGGACTCCTAATTAATGAATTGCTGGCTTAAGTTTGGTGACTCTAAGTAACTGCCATGTGTTTCATGGATTTATTCAACAAACTTGTTGGGTCTCAAATTTCTCATTATGAAAGGAGTAGGTGTAGAAAATAATGTGCCAGTTCGGTGGGTCAATTTATCTTTTGAACATGCAGTATTTCCCCCAAATCTGGCATATATCCAATAAACATTTCAAATGCATCATCAAACATTGATAGCTTACCTGACAACAAGACGGGAAGTAATTTTTATTTTAATTAGATAAATCTCTCCTTTATAGGAAACTTGAAAATTTAAAATGTGCCTACAAGTAACACACTGAACTTTATCACCCACTACATTGAAATGTCAAATTATATATGAAATAGATTGCCACGAAAGATTTAAATTATAATTAACTATGACGATGTAGTTATGGCTGAAAAAATACACTGGTGTGCAAAAATTAAGCAACAATGTAAAAATTTAGCAGATAGCCGTGAAATTGCAGAAAAGGAGGTCTGGAGATCAGTAGAGGGAACACGTAAGTCAGTAGAAACGTCATGCGTATGCAAATATCTCGAACAAAACGTCAGAAGCGATGTGAGCGTACGCAAAACGCGTGATGTCGGCGCGCGCTGCTCAACAGTAGAATGAAATGAAGGACGGAGACGCAATTCACCATATTCTCTGCAAGTGCCAGTGAGTCAGTTCGTGAAATATGACTAGAAGAAATCACCTGGACGACTTCACACGTGGAGTGTAGCTGCAGAGTTCGGAATCAACAAAAGTGTCGTTTCGCGCGCTTGGAAAGCATTCCAAACCACAGGTACAGCTGTTAGAAAGGTTGGTGTGGCCGCCCGAGGACGACAACTGCAGGGGATGACCGATATATCATCCTGCAGGCGAAAAAAGATCGACAGAAGTCAGCAAGCGCCATTGTTCAAAACTCTGTACAGCAACAGGTCGACAAGTGTGGCGGTTTTACTGTGGCCAGACGCCTTCACAAAGGGCCTGTTCGCCCGCCGTCCTGAACGCTGCCTCCCGTTGAAAGATGGCCACGCAAACCACCATTTACAGTGGGCCAGAAGGCACAAAACTGGACAACTGATCAATGGAGTCGTGTCCTCTTTACGGATGAGAGTCGGTTCAGTACCAGAAGCGATTCTCAACGCGTTTTGATTTGGAGAGATCGGGACGGTTTTATCCCAGTAACATCAGGAAAGACATCGTTACGGTGGTCTTGGAGTTCTTGTCTGGGTTGAGTATTATGCTGAACGGCGGAACTGAGGCTTCACATTTTCGACAGAGGTCTGTAACCGGGGATTGCATGGGGAGAGTACTTCTTCCCCATGTGCCTCTTTTCCGAGGTGCCATTGGCCCAGACTTCATTTTATGGATGACAATGCACGGCCACATCGCACTCTTGCTGTTGAGGAGCTGCTGGAAAGTAGAGAATATCACTCGAATGGATTGGCCAGCGTGCTTCCCAGATTTAAATCCCATCGAACATGTGTGGGATGCTTTGGGGAGCTATTGCCACACGCTTACATCATCCGGAGAACAACCAACAATTCAAGCATATGGTGATTGAGGAATGGACACTCCTACCTCAAGAAATGTTGCACCAGCTGGTTCTGAGTATGCGGAGACGGTGCAAAGCAACCATTAGCAGTAAGGAGGCATATACCATATTAAGGAACATCTGCTTGTTGTTCTTCCTGTTGGATAGACAATCATGAGTCACGATACTATGCGTTCAATAAAGCTTTTTTTTGTTTGATTCCATACCGTATGTGTTGTATTCCTTTTTCAGCGCCGATGCTTTCGCCATCCTTTACGTACATAATACTCTCCCTCATTTCAAAATTTCATGTCTCTCAGATGATTTTTCGTGAAGTTATGGCAATAAACCCACCTTTTGCTTAAGTTTTGCACACCAGTGTAAATATTATTGATCTTTATCATAACATATATATATTTTGAACATTAGTCGAGTTATTTGAGCGCGTACTTCGTCATCACGAGTAAAAATACAAGGGAAAGAATTATTCAAATACCAACTTTTTATATACAGAGGAGAACTGGGAAAAAACATAACATTAAAAATACAATCACGTGTTCATGCAAAGGAAAAATTAGTTATTTGTAGAAATTACCTCATATTGCTTGGGAAATATTGAAACCCGATTGACGAGGCGCGTGAAAACAATTAATGATTTTTTATTTCTTGGAATCTCCAATACAGCTATCAAAAAATCAAGGTCTAAAGAATCCTTAAATCTACCAATATAATGTTTTTAATGATTTAGAAAAAGATAAATTGAAACGAGTTTCGAAATAGATGTTCAGATTTATGAATCAGGTATTGGGGAAATAAAAAATTCGAAATTTGAGTAGATATTAATTTTAGTTAATATATATATATATATATAACTTTCCCGCCAAAAGTAATGTCAAGTTTTTTTCTTTCCACTCATGGTTTATTGTCTATGGTTATCAACGTGAGTGAGTTTGGAAACGCATACACTCAGGTTTTTGAATAAAGTTAAATGGAAGTGGAATACAGGCAATTGGCAACAATATGGATATTGAGAGTTAAATTAAAAAGAAATGAATAACTCGTAAGATAATAACTGGTTGAAAATAACGTTCTACAAGTAAACAAACCAGACTACAATGGGTAAAAGATGTGAGTAAAAGAGCACCCATTTGATTTATAAGTGCTTAAATCAGGGAAAGTTTGAAGCATATTCTGAATTCCCTCTGCGAGATTTAATATTAAAAACGTAACTTTTACCTTTTTAGAGAATCTTAATTACTGAAATGTCAAATTTTTTTTATCAGTTTGCAAAACTCATGGGTTAATGCAGCTTGGTTCTTTCTAGTTTAGGTAACGCAAGTAAAAGTTTGGGTGAGTGAACATTAACGTCACACGAGGGCTTTTGGCGACGGACCTCGTAATTTTGAGCAAAGGGTCAAGTGAAGGACACCCAGCGCATCCTCCCCTCAATTTCCACACCACACCAACGGGAGGACGTTTGAGCCCCGACAAATTTTAAAGGGCATCGCTCCTACACGGTGATCTTTGTGATACTGGGCTCAATAAAATGCCGCCGGATCCGATACCTTGACCACTGGGCTTCCGCAGCCTCAGTAAAAAATTGAAGTTTTGTTCTTATTTTTGCAGGGGAAAACAAACAAGTATAGAAAAAAAATTTCGAGAATGGGATTAATAGTTATTCCTAGAAATCTTATTCAGTTAATTTTTTTGCTACACTAATATAGTGAGTGAGTGCGTGAATATTAACGTCGCAGTGTTCTACATTCATGTAGATATAATATTTTAAATGTTCTCCTAATCAATATACTACAGCATTTTCAATCAATTAAAAACAACTCTTGTTTGAATACTAAATGTTTATTACTGTAATATGAAAAGAGTCATTTCTATCATTCGTAATCATTAATTATTTTTTGACATTTAATTTCTTTAGGATTTATATACCTAAGATTTGGCGTATAACGCGCACCTGTACTTTCAAGCTGCACTTCTTAATTCTTAGGTATATTCGCCGTATAATGCGCAATCTCTTTTTTAATAAGGTACTTGATATGCAATGCTCCTATGTTTTGAAGTTACTTATTTGAAGTTGTAAGCCAGGCTTTTGAAAAAATAGTATACTTCTAGAACTACAACATTTAAATTCATAAAGGTATGTCTCATATCTATTAAATAAACAGTATTTCAATATATATGTAGAAATCTCTATAAATTCCTTTATGCTCATCTCTTTGTGAAGTGATAATTTCTATAGGCGCATTTTGCTGAAGAATGAGTGAGTACGATCCCTCTCCTTTTGTTTGCTTATAGAATTTTAAGAAAAAGCAAACGGCTTTCAGGGCATGCGTTTTCCTATCTCTGCATAGTTTACGGCGTTATATAAATTATATAAACGGTACTTACGTACTATCGCAACAGTATTGGCGACATTATATGAAAGGAAGCACATAATTGCCAATTCAACATGCACGACACATGGGAAATCAGGGTTGGCAACTTGGTGAGTTATCTTGAACGTTGGCATTGTTGTGATATTACGTAAGTACCATATAAATATATATATTATATAAATAGATACTTAATTTACATATAAATATTTTTAAATAATTAGACTAACTGACATTTAAATCGTATGTACTCATATGTAAATATATAAGAAAGCATAATTATTTAAACATTGTCCTTTAATGAAATTGGATAAAATAAACAAATCCCTTAATGAATTGTCACGATATAGTGAACCTCAAAAATGTCGTGAGAGAATAAGTAGTACATCTGAACAATTGGATAATCTTGCCTATAATAAATCAGAAGTTTTCAGTTCTATCGTGTGGTCATAAGCACAAACATATATATATATATTTTAATTTTTATACTATTCTTTTTATACCGGGCGTGTAACGCGTATCTGTAAATTTCGATCTAATTTTTTGAGTTAAATGTGCATGTTGTACGCCGGATTTAACGTCAATTGTTAATACAATCGCATACACCCTGCGCACGCCTCCCCACACACATTGTGCTTCAAGCTTTATTAACATTTTCATTGTATGCGAAAACACATAACGGATGAACTGTTATTTTTCCTTTTACAGAAAATTGAAGCATTCAACTCAAAATATTTATAAAAATTTGTGATTTTTTTTTCTTTTTATTTTACATAACTAATTATATTTATTTCTATGAAAGGATATTGCATACTTTGTCAACAAATACAAGAAGTAAATAATTGAAAAAATAAGCATTCATATAAAAGATTAAGAAAATATTTCAATTCTTTTGTGCATTATTTGTAAAATTAGATTTTTTGCGAACTGAATTTTTATTCTTTGCAGACACATTTTCAAAAGCTTGCTATTTATTTTCTGATGTGGACACAGGGGTAATTTAAAACTCTTTGAAATGACTAGGATATGTTATAGTAGTTTTTTTAAAATTTTTATTTAAGTATTTTTGAAAATATTCCTTTTGAAAATTTTATTAGAAATTTCTTTATAAACATCAGCACCTAAGTTCCACTGTTGTTAAATTTTAAGACGGGTTTTATGTCTGCCAGACTGTGAATAGAATAATTGATAACATATATGAGATGCTTAGAATAATGTGTGTTCATATTTGTAATTCTTTAACCATACCATAATTTTTTAAGAATCAAGTCCGGTTCTAATAACTTATCAGTCTAGGCTTGAAATGATTATGCAAATAAAAAAACCTTGCAGCATTGTTATGAAAAGTTTCAACTACATTTTGTTTGTTAAATGTACAGAAGTAAGATTAAATGATAATAAAACAATCTATATGCAATATTCATTACATGTAAATTTTCTACGATAAGTCGCACTTGAGGTATTAAGGGCATTCAAGTAAAAAATCTCACGATACTTTCAATTTCCCTTTTTAATCTCGGAAAAAAGGTTTCCTATCATAATACTTTATTGCACAGTTATTTTATTCCCAAGCTAAAATATACATACAATTATCTGTATTATTCTGAGGATTGAGCTTAAATTTTCAATGTATATCAATTATAGCAAAATAAAATTACCCAAATTTTAATTGTTGTTTACTGCGCTAAAAGGGAACTCATTTACATAATGCACAAAATAGAATTGGCTACAATTTGCTGTAAATAAATAAATCGTTTTAAGTCATGGAAATATTCAATATTCAATTAATTTCTTCACTGAATTGCCCAGAATATCAAATACGCTCTGACTAAAAGAGGAAAGTAATGATTTTATATATATATATATATATATATATCCCCGAAGAACCACCTACTCCTTTCATCAAATAATGCGATCACAGAACACTTCATAAGTTCTCTGTGATATTATTTAAGCTCGATAAATTAACATGTTGTTAATGTTTTATTCTGTTTCCTTGAAAGGAACATACATGTCTGAGTCTGATGCGCATTAATGCAATAATTAGTAAATAAAGCATTTGTTCTATTTTAGTTGTGAAATTAATGATCTATTTGATAGACTTTTGAAACTGATCTAGAATAAACATGCTTAATTCGTTTCGTAACCGCAACACCCACGGTTGATCATAGTGAATTGTTAGAATGGGAACAATCAACAATTCCTTCATGATGTAAAATAATATACGATTTTAATTAAAATGAATTAGTATCCTTAGATTTTAAAGAGATGTTGTTGTAATTGTACTTAACTTGCATTGTATAATGCATACTCTATTGTTACTTTTTGAATTATATGTTTTTTATTATTTTTTTAACCCTTCTTTGCATAATGATAAAAATTTCCATCATAACATTTAGTAAACAGAAATTTGTACTTAAAACAGGTTGTTTGTAAATTAGTTGTTGCTGGAACTTTTTCATGACTATTACGTAATATAAGGAGCCAAAAAACATCAAATGTCACAATCACTATAGCGGGGGTGTGAACTTGCCTTTACGCTGTTTGTTGTGGTTGGAAAAAACGTGCTATTCCTTGAATACTTTTTTTTACTAATCTGAGATTCTTTTGCTAATAAAAGCGATAATGAGTGAACAAAAATGTGTGCGTGTATCTGTGTGAACACGCGGTAGAAGTTAACTTCTTTGGCTTATATGTGTTGAATTGTATAATAAAGTTTTATTTTAAAGTAATCTTATATATAATTAACAAATTTATTACTATTATTTTAAACTGTATTTAAAAAAAATTAGGGTTGGGAAAAAGGGTTTTAAAAGTATAAACCAAATTTTTTTTTAAACATAAACAAAAAATTTGTGTATAAATTTATAGAAAAAATATCATTATTATTAATCTCTTTTTCCCTTATGCTTATGGGGGGCCAAAATTTTTACTTTTTTTTATCAAAGAAATTGTGATAGCCAAAGTAAAAAAAATTTTGGGTTTTGCACTCAATATAATTTTAGGAACCCCGAACGCACTTTAAACAAACTGGGATTTGATTTTTTTCATTGATATTATTCTGTTATTTTTTAAAAGGGGTAAGGCGAAATGGTCATTTTTCATCTTTTAATTTTTTCCCCATTTGAGGAAAACTAGAAACCAAGTCATATTGTCTTAACTAATCCTTCAATATTTGTTTCACATAAATTAGCTTTAACTGCACCATTTGGCAATCCATCGTCGCATCAATATTTGTAGTAATCATGTAATGAATATTATTCCATAAATTGTTTGATAAAAAAAGGTATCAATTAATTATAAATTTAAATTTCAATTAATGTTTTTTTGAGTGGAAAAGTTTTGTTCTTTTGAAAAGTACACCCAATATATACATTTTTTGCAGTTAAAATTATTCTGTCCGCATACGTTTCTATATATATATATATATATATATATATATATATATATATATATATATATATTGTTTTAATACTGTTGTAGGAATTGTTATTTTTGAATAATGGTATATTTTGAGGAAAACCCTTAATTCAGTTTTTCACAATACAAATGGGCCGCGGTACGAGTGGTATAGGTATCGGATCGGGCAGCCGTCACGAGTTCGACCCCTACCACTAAAGACCCCCGGGGGGCAGCGATGCCCCAAATCTGTCGGAGGAAACGTCCTCCCCTTGGGGGTGTGGTAGTTAGGAGGGGGTGCCAGTCAGGTGTCGTCCACCCCTTGACCATGGTTCAACGGGGCCGTCCCAAAAGCCCTCGGGGAGCTGAACAGGCGACGTTAAATTCAATCAATCAATCAATCAATTCCAAAAACAAAACGAGACTCAGAGTTCTTTCTATTTCATCAAGTTGCTCGCCGTTTCCAATTTTTGTAAGTATAGAAGAAAATTGTTGATTCGCTTGACTTGATTTAGTTGATAAAATTTTAGATTTCCTAAAAATCGGTCCCAAAAATGGCTGTTTCGGTTGCTTATAGATGGGCACAGAGCGAACTGTTGGTAATTGACGTAAATCCTCTATTAAAATAATATCTAATCCACTAAAGTGTGACTGATAATGTCCAGTTTTTTTTTTATCTGGAATCAGCCTTCAATAATAATTGAACATTGTTTATACTTATCTTATCAAAGATTATGACTTTTATGTATTTGAAAAGAGTTCTTCATTGTTGAGCAGTTTCAGAATGTAACGGAAGTAATCTTGATAAAGATGTTAAAAGCAGTATGAATAGCCGTTCCTGAAATTGCTACTGCTGTGCTTTACCAGATAAAGCACAAGTTATATATGCATGACAGTATCCATTATTGTTCGTATAACGATTATAAATTTCCAACAAAAGTTTAATGACGAATGTTTTACCGCATCTGGCAGGGCCGGTAAGAAAATATTTGAAATGGAGTTGGATATGATGATAAAAGATGCGAAATAACGCGAAGTAAAAGTCCTTTTTGTGTGTGTGTTTTTCGTTAGACACTCTCACTAATTGATAGAAATATTCTTTAGCCATTAGATTTTCTGTTTTTTTTGCAATAGTAGTAAATTTATAATAGTAAGTAGTTAGTAATGTTGCTAAGTAGGTGTCATTATTGGAAAAAAATAAATTTTTCATTCGCATTTTTTTTCCCTCGCCAAAATCGGTGATTTTCTTTTGTCTCCAGTTTTTCTAGTGTAACTCCTAAGAAAATTTGAAGTGGATGTGATTAAACAGATGTTGATTGCGAATTTGGCGCGAAACTGGTTTTCATCGCCAAACCCTTGGCTTTTCGTAAAATCGCGCTTTTTATTAGTTTCTATATTTTAAAGGCTTAATTTTTAAGTTAATGGCTTACAATTTTCCACATGGATTGAAAACAATGGTAAGTTTTAAACAAAAAAAAACTAAGAATAATTTTTTTAGTAAAAAAATTCTCGTAAAAAGGCTAATACACGAAAAACGCCAAAAAATTTTTTTAAAACTTTAACATTTATATATATATATATATAAGCAATTTTTTCAATCTTTACGCAGATTATGGATAATATTGATCTTGACACAGAAAAAAAAGTTTCCTGAGGTTACTTTTATAAATAACGAAGTTATTTAATATTTACTTAAAATTTTGAGTATTATTTGAAAAACGTAAAAAAACCCCTAGTTTTTGCATTCTTTTTTCAAATGACTGATTCTAAAAGAGAAAAGCATGAACTTTCTTAGGGTAGAATATGAATTCATTAACTCGAAAGGAAATTGAACGGGAACGGTTTAGAAATAATTTTCATAAAAATGTATCGATTTTGACTCATTTTAGAAAAATTTGTAAAAAATAAAAATAATATCATTATTTTTTAGAAAATATTATACCATATCGTGGCGAAAAAACTGATCTTTCCGATTCTGTAATTGTTTTTTGTTTGAGTTTGATAAATGAATTACATGGCTTTTGTTTCGTCTAAGTTATAATAAAACATATTAGTTTAAATAATTCACAACCACACAAAAACTCGGCATTCTAAATCTTCTTTTTATTTATTTTTTCACTTTTGCCATTTACATAAAACCATAAATCTTTTTATTTAAAAAATCGCTTCTATACAAGTTGAGTTTTTTCATTTATTGCTATAAATTTCTTAGAGTTTTGAATTTATTTTAGTTTAAATATATATATTAAATTACATCTCGTGGTTATGCTATGAATATTTGTTAAACTCGCTATAGCTTTTTTAAAAACGTGGTAAAAGTCGGAATTTCATACACACACACACATCTTTAACTTACTTTCATCGCGTAACTATTTGGTAACGCGTAACGAAATTTTTTCCCCAACTTACCAAAAGAAGTTAACTTCAAAAAGGTTTGTCCTTTTGTGTCCCTATTGTTTTCTGTGCAATTTTTTTCGAATACCCCAAATAATCTTTCAAAAACAATGTGACAGAAATTTACATCGCTACGCAGCTGTTTTACTTATAGTGGGTGACTAAAATGTATTTTTTTAAAAAAACTTTTTAACTATAACTTTATTTTATTTTTTGTCGAAAAATTTATAAGAGAGGTAAATTGAAGATTATTTTACACAGTTAGAAGGCGGTTGGCTAATAGAAGATGATCTTGATGACGGAAATTCTAATCACGATTACGACGATGCAAATTAAATTAGAATAATAATAATAATAATTATTTTTTGTATATCATCAGGAATAAAAATGGTACAGATGTATTACATTTTTTTATTTATTTTGTATTGAGCTTAACATGTAAATTTGCATGATGATAGATATGTCCATCATATTATTTTTTAATTATTTCATACTATGCATTTATATTACGATTTCTTAAACATTTTCACTTTAAACTAAAGCATGAACTATACAACTCTGATTTGTTTCACAAAAAAAGAAAAAAATCACTCTATGAATGGTTAATTTCTTATTAAAGTTATAATAGATCAAAATAATGTTTTGAAAAACACATTAGAATATTTTATTCTTAGGAGCGTAATTATTATATCAATAATTTAAATCATTATTAAAGATAATATTTCGCAATTTTCGTTAAAATGCAAATGATTATTGAGTCTTTTGTCGTGTAGGAAATTAATAGTGTATCCGAAAAGAAAAATTATTTTTAATTTCAAGAATATGTCATAAATATTCAAATCAAATGTAAAAATGAAAGAAAAAATACGTATAATTTAAAAACCTGGATAACCGAAGTATCAAAGTATTTCATGTGATTATTTTGTAAGAATTTTAATTCACAGAAGTATTGACATACTACTAAGAAGATTATGTTTCGTAAGATTACTCAATGCTTAAGAGATAAAAAAGGTAAAAAATGATCCACAGCAACAATGATATTTTCAAAAAAAAAAAAGAAAAAAAAAGAGTAATATTTTTTCAGAAATTTTCATCTTTTGGCAGCCAATGAATGTATTTATCATTCACTTCGCATCGATAAACAATTTGTCAGGGTAGAATGGGAAACTTGAGTCTCCATTACATATTAAACAAAAATGTAACTTCATTAATATTATATATATATATATATATATATACATACATACAAATACATATATATACATACATACATAGTATATATGTTTGTATTTTAATAATTACACAAATGTTTCCAACCTTATTTTCCGAAAATTAACTAATAATCAAGCATTACTACAAATGCTTTAAAATAGATAAAAATATAAGTCGCTTTCTTTCAAAATGTATTCATATTGGAAAAAATATATAATCATATTAAAAAAATAATTGAAAATACTTTTTATACTAAAATATTATTACATATTATTTGCGTTTGGATAAAATAGCTTTTTTTGAAGATTTTGAAGAACAAAAGCAGTCGCTACCAAGAACCTTCTATTAATAGCATAACTGTTTTCCCTCCTACAGTTACGTAAAATCTTATAAGCTGATAATCGATCTTTACCTATTTTTCTCTTTGATAGTCATACTAACTTAAAATAACTCGGAACTGGGTACTAAAAATAGGTTTTGTTCTCACCTCTGCTTAAATATATTCTGGTTTTAGTCTTTGCTAAAACGTTAGTAGAAAAAAAATCGATCAAGAATGAACTATCATTACAAACATTATTAAGATTTTATTTCTATTATACCGTTCTCACAGTTTTTCAGTCGGTAATACTGTTGTTACTCTCTTTTTCATTTTTTCTTGACGTTTCTGATAAGTAAAATAAATAGTTAAAAAGTAATGACATTTCTGAGGTATACACAATTAAAATGCAATTCTAAAATAACATAAATGTTTGGATTACTGTCCTTTCTCCATAGTTGGCTGGTGGTACAAAATACAGAAGAATTATTTTTAAAAATAATGAAATTGTATATTTTGAGAAATAAAAGATGAATTAATGTTTGAACAAAAGTTGAAACATTAAGAAAATTCAACTAATCAAATTATGCTTTTGTCAATGTTAACCCTTAACTTCACAATTTTTTAATTTTTGTGAAAAAATTATATTAGCTAGTTCTCAAGTAATAATAAAAGGGAAAAATATGAAAAAAAAAATCAAGGAGTTTTAAATTGAATTTCAGTCATTTGTTTGTTTGTTGCAGAAGTGTGCAACATTACGCAGTAGTGCTGTAAATTACAAAACTTTTTTATAGAATTTTTATTATTCGTCGTAAAATGCTTTAAATTTCTTTCCTGGTATTTCTTTCGTAAATAAACAAATAGGAAGCAAAACAGGTTTTATTTCTTCTGCAAAATTATATTTTTGGTTCAGTTTTTTGAATTTAGTGAATATGGAAAAAAATTCCGATCAGAAGAATTAGCATTATTTCATTGCATTAATCTCTTTTTCTCTGATAAGTGATTTGTAGGTAATTAAAAAAAATATTGAGTCTGTTAAATTAAAATAAGTCATGTGTTGCAGAAATGCAACAGTGCGAAGTTAAGGGTTAATTTACTAATGGATATGTGTAACATTGTAGAAGTTAATCGCACATATATAATACGCCTTTTGTTTCATAACTTATCTAACCTTATTAGCAACTTTATTATCACCTAAATTTCATATGTTTGACGGTTTTTTAAATGTCACGTGTAATTTTAATATACTTACTTTTTTAAGCCAAGATTTTATAACTTTTGTATTTTAATTTTCTTTTAAAGAAGAAATTTAACAAAGATTTTTAGAATTAGATAAAGGAGAGTTATTTTGATTGCAAGGATTCCGGAGATTTCTATTTCTTTCACACATTCTCTACCTGAATTTGGACCAATTTTAATCGATTCAACGCAGAATTAGTCGAATTAGGCGGTCTATAATATTGATTATGCTTTCCTATTAATTTCTTTTGGAAAATATTTTTTTCTATCTTTAAATTTTTTCTTTACTTTTTCTCATCTTGATTAACATGCACACAAGAATCCATTAAATGACTTGCAAACTTTTTAAGAAATAAATAAGTGAATTTATCCTCTGTAAAGTAACACGCTTGTTATATTATATTCCTTTTCTTATTAAAAGGATATGTATTGACTGCTTTAATCGATATTTATGTATTGTTGCTTGATTTCGTAAAATCTGAAATTAATCTAAAAATCAAATAATTATATAGAGACGATATTTCCCATTGGAATAAATATTCCATTCATAAAATATAAAAGAATATTTTGACTGAAGGTAAAAATGTTTAATATCAAATCTCAGCATCAATATCTTTTATGATCAATAGTTTTGAAATTTTTAATTTTGCAATGGTTTCATTTTTAAACAAAAGTGCCTTTAAAAAAAATACCGCCGTAAAAAGTACCTTTTTGATTATTTGTTTAATTATGTATTTTTTATTAAATTAAAAAAATGACCCCTTAGCATTCAGTATTAAAAAATATAGTGGTTATTTTCAGTTAATGTTTCATTAAAAAACATACACTCAGAAAAATGAAAAGTTCTATATATACATTACACCTAGAAATATAAATTTCAGTTAAATGGGCGTACGTTTCAATTACAAATATATCTACACCATGTATCATTCTGAATAATGATGTTAAACTTTCGAATTTCCTAAAGCCTTTTTTGAAATTTTTTTTATTTCATCTCTACAATTTTAGGATTATGTACATTTTATACTGATGTATTTACCAGCTCTGTATATTCGATTGATTCAGTTAATATCTTAAAATAAACTTTTGATAATGCCTTGATTTCCGATATATTTGATAATATTAAGTTTAATGATGAGGTTACATTACAGAAATTTATATTTTAAAGAAAAACACGTGGAACAGTTTTTCCATCTCTCATCTCAAATGTATTAATTTTGTATGAATGTTACATAATTAAAGAGAATAAAATCATTTACATTGTGAATGGATCATTTAATAAGTTTAATTTTTATATAGTTATTTAATTTCTAAAATTAAAATTATCTTCTAACAATATTACTTTTTGCATAACAAATAGACTCGTCTAAATAATTACTCAACTGATTTGATTTGAACGTGATTATACTTAGTTTCAGAGTTGAAGGAAAAAACCTATAAAAAACAATTTTTTATTGCATACTCCTCTCACTGTAACTATTATTTTCATTTGCTGAAGAAATGAAAGACAAGAAAAAAATCATATTACTCCTATGTTTTATTAGTAATTGTTTAACAGTTATTTATTGTTATCACATGCAAAAGCAAAATGTGGTTCATTCGTGACGGGCCTCGGAATTAGGATATAGTTTGACGTAATTGTAATTCAAAATTCATGCTTGTGCGTCAAATTTTGTAAGAGGAGTAGCATTTTTTAAATCACTTCATAAATATTAAGATGGTTTCTTAAAAAAATAAATGGTTATGTTTTTGTGGTACTTGAACACAAAAAATCTGTCTTACAAAACACATGTATGTAGGGAACAACCAAAAATTTTGGTATTTTTTTAATCAAAAAATCTTGTGTAAATTCTATCATCTCCCCTTATCCAACATAAGCCCTCCATACAATTTAAGTCGTGAGAACTGAGACGGTTTTAACTGCTTAACTCTTGTCTTGGTTATTATGAGTCGAATATTGATTTTTACTGTATGGAATACAGCACGATAACGTTGCAGCAATATAATTCTTTTTAAAGCATCACTAAAATCATATGGGATAAATTGTTTGTCTGAATCCTCTAGAGGAACAATTGAATTTTGATGTCTTTCGCAGACAGCATATCTTTTGTAAATGGTTTCGAATAAAATACTCTGTCTAAATGTACAAAACTTTTCAAGAGGGCCAAAAGTCTCTACAAGGCTCTTTTGGTTAAAGTGTTTTCAAGAAATAGTAGTTGGGATTTGAAGAAAAATATATCTGAAGCTTAGTGACATGGGATGCCCAAGGTTTCTTTATAGTATCGTCACTGCTTATATTCAAAGAAATGTTATATACACGCAAATCTGAAACTGGATGCAAAAGTTTGTTGCAGTTAGAAGCCTATTTAGTCAAAACATCCGACGACTGACAACATTTCCATCAATTGATTTTGTAATTCTGAAGCATAGCGAGTTAAAAGTCTTTGAACATTGTATTACTGAGCCGCAGGAGATTATGCTTTCGTCTATAAAAACAAGAATCAAATGTTTTCTTATTTTGTTTGCCATCTTTATTTACCTAAGATGCTAAGACTGTTAAAAAATAAAATTGGGGGAGGGAGAGTTAAATAAACTTCATCTTCATCAATATCAATTTCTCTCTTCATCTATATAAATCACATTAAATAACTTTTTTTATATTAAACGCAACGTTAAAGTTCAATATCTTTACGATAGAGGAATCTCCTTTGGTTTTATTGCATCCGTTGAATAAATCTTTTCTATATCAGAATTCTTCTCCCCTCCTTCCTTGTCTGATGTTTTAAAGCCTCTTTCTTTTTTCTGAGGAGTTAAGTTAAACGAGTACTAGTATACCGTAATAAAAAGTTCAAAACTGCCAAAGTTTATGATGTCACTTTGGAGAAATGATGTCAGAGATACTATTTCAGACAAGAAAAGGCTAGTGGTCAAACCTTTATAATGTGTCATAAAAGTAACATCCTTCGGGGTGTCTCTACTTGCCAGGCATAAGAAAAACATACTTGGGCAGATATTTTGAAGTCGTCCAGTTCCTATTAAAATAATAAAAAAAGTTACTTCTTTTTAAGTAATTAACTTTTCTCTTTTATTTCGGTATATAATTTTTAGTACCAAGTTAATAAAATAATACCTTTTTTTTTTCCTTGTGTTCTCTGATATCTTTCCGTTAAGCTTTGGTTTCGACTATACAAGGCAATTCAAAGACAACAGCTTTACAGAGGTACAAATTATTATTGTATATATATATATATATATATGTGCTTTTTCAGACTTTAGGTTCTCTTTAATATGGATTTTATACAGAAATAATAATTTAACAATGCAGAATAACAAAATATATTACACAAAATACTTTTAATAAATTTTTTACTTAAAAAATTTTTTAAAAATTTATTTTTAAATCAAGGGGAAAAAAAGAAATGATTCGTCATTTTTCAATTTCTACTCTTAGCTCATACTCTATTTATTTATTTATTTACCTTGGTGTAATTTTCAATCGTTAATAAAATATATTTTAATGCACTCAATTGAGCCGAAATTTTATTTACATGATTATTTTGGATGACAATACAATAATTTAATTAAAATTAATAAAAATTAATTGATTAAAATTAATTATTTAAACGACTTGTGTCAAAACTTGAAAAGGTTTTTTTCTCACGTTTTAAAGCATTCAGTTGAACTGAAAATTTATATACACACAATTGTTTTGGATGACAATACGATAATTGAATGGTAATTAATAAAAATTACTGAACCACTTAATGTTGTGATTCTGTCCTATGTATATACATATTTATATTAATTGTAACTATTTATAATAAAAAGTAGCTAAAAATAAAAATTTTCTTTGTTGATATAAGTCGGAATTGACTTAAATAATTTTTTTTATATTACTTGTTTTGGTGTTGTAAGAATTGAGTTATGAGTCTTCTTTAATCAAATTCATAAACAACCTATACTTATTTCAATCCTTAATCCCAGTTTCATAAATCTACATGAATATATGATTTTTCAAGGAAATGTAATAAAAATAAATATACTTTTGTATGAAATAAAAACAAAATAGATATTGAATTTATATGGTTGATTGATTCCATAAAATCCCCAATATTTTTCTTCATTATGTTTAATAATTACTTAAAATAAGGTGCATAGCAAAAAATATTAATATGAGAGATATTATACGTTTTGAGAAAAATGATTCAAATGCGATAAGAGTTATCAACATATTCGATACCTAAAAGCTTACATAATTGTTTCATAAAGAATAAATTGTAATTCTTTAAAAATAATAAATCATAAAACCGATAGAAAATGGATTTCAGGTTATAAAATTAGAGACACATTGTGGCATAATATCTTAAAATGTTATGTAAAGAAACACTGAATAAGGAAGCTAAAAATAATTCAGAAAAGTTATTAAATAAAAATAGAACATATATATATATATATAAGACATGGAATATATGAATGAATGAATAAATTTTATAGAAATATAAAAGTCTGACGTGAATAAAAATCATATCTTTTCTGCGGCTGCATATTACTTTCGCTTTTTCAAACTTTTGGGAAAGAAACACATTCCCACTTTGTTATAAATTATTTTTAAAACAAAGTTTAATAGTCGGTTTCTTGATTACTGTCACAAGATACATACATTCGTGATAAGAACTGTTCGCGAGTACTCTCTCACATATTTTGTTGTCCTGAGTTACATTGGACATTGATGAGATTTGAACTGGTATTTTACCTTTCCTTTTATGACTCCTATATGAGGATTTTGAGGCTCAGCTTAAAGGCACAATCTCTGAAAACATATAATATAAATAGTATGTTTTAGGTTAATGTATATAATAAACATAGTGTATCAGTACAGCAGTTACAAAATATTCAGGACAGATAGACTAAATCCAGACGATGGGAATAGTGAGTGAATATTAACGTCACACTGTTCAGCTACACGGGGCTTTTGGTGACGGACCTCGTAATTTTGAACCATGGTCAAGTGATGAGAGCGAAACCTGAGCTGGCACCCCACTCTACTAACTCCCTATCCTAACCACACCAAAGGGAGGACGTTTGAGTTCTCGACAGATTTAACGTGCATCGCTTCTTTACAAGGCGGATCTTTAGTGGTACTGGGCTTGAACTCATGACATGCATGCCATGATCCGATATCTTGACCACTGGGCTACTGCAGCCCCCTAGACGATGGAAAATCACAAAGGAATGTATGATCGGAAACGCTTTCCTATCGGGGCAGTGTTGACACAAAACACAGGCAAGACAAAATTTGAATAAGAGGGGAAAACATGTTTATTAACCTTAGAATAGCAAAAAAATCAAGAAGAAAGAACATTAAAATGACAACATGCATGCTGGATTGATAGGGTGCACGTCGTTAGTATGCAGACGGTGACATGGAAAGTTTCGACATGACCAGTTATAGTCTGCGCACTGGAACCGGAATTGTGTGTGTTCTGTATCGAGTCCAAAACATTCTCCTCATTGCTTGGTACTCCTACTCTTCGTTCCTGTGTGTCCACGATGAAGAATCCGCTGTGGATCTATCTCTGGTGCAAGAGTACAAAGACGGCGTGACTGGGAGTTTTCCTCCTGCAAAAACGTTGGCGTAAAATCGCTGTGTGGCACCTATTGTAATCAGCGGATCCGTATGCCAGATGCATATCAATGAGCTCAGCGTTCGTGTAACGTTCCATTTTACTATATATACACTCTTGGACAAAAAATTAGCGCACTAAGAAATAATTGGGGGAATCGTAACGAAATTTGGCATGAAGGTACATGTCGGGGAGATATGCAAATGATTAGAAATTCAGCATAATTGCGCGTTACCTATAGCCGGTAGAGGGGGTTTAACGTCGTTCTCCATGGAGTATAAAACAGGTAACCAAAGCTTATTTGAGTGTTCTGAATCGTTTACAAAGGAAGAGCTGAGGTAGACATGACATTTCACCGTTTTCAAAGATGATATGAGCAGCTCTCGCTGTTTGAGAGGGAGAGAATCATCCGCATGATGGAAGCTGGGTGGTCAGCTAGGCGAGTAGCTTGTCAATTAAGCCACTCTGATTGTGTTGTGAGAAGGTTTCGGGACCAGTGGATCTGAGAGATGCCATTTACAGGAAGACCAGGCTCAGGAAGCCCTCGACAGACCAGTCATCGAGAAGACTGCCACATCGTAAGAAATGCACGCGTGCAGCCAACTGCTTCTTCGGCCTCCACCTTCAAGGGGCCTGTGTGTTTTCACGAACCATATGAAGGCGACTGGCTGAAGGACATTTTGAATAGTGACACCCATTACGTGTGCTGCCCTTGACGCCCACCCATCAACACTGCCGTTTGAAGTGGTGCCACACAAGTGGAAACTGGACTTTAACGAAATGGAACCAGGCCGTCTTTAGCGACGAATTCAGATTCAATATTAGAAGTGACGACAATAGTGTCCGTGTGTGGAGACCCGTAATGAACGCCTCAATCCTACTCTTGCTTTACAGTGACATACCTCCCACAGCTCGTGCGATGGTATGGGGTGCTTTGCTACAATAAACGGTCATCACTAGTATTGATCCGTGGCACCATGACATCCTGCAACCACGTGTTGCTACTCATGCAACGGCTCCCATGAGTCATTTTCAACAAGACAATGCTCGTTATCACACGACAAGGGTGTCACAAGACTGTCTTAGCACTGTTACTACTCTTCCTTGGCCTGCCCGATCCCCATATTTATCTTCAATTGAGCCTATCTGGGATCATTTGGGACGGAGAGTTGGGCATCCCACGAGTTTGAATGAACTACAAGCAAGGGTACAGCAAATTTGGCTTGTTTGAGAGTGCTGAATTGCTTACAAAGAAGAAGAGGTAAACATGTCATTACGCCGTTTCTGAGGACAATATGAGCAGCTACTGCAGTTTGAAAGGGGGAAAATCATCGGCCTGTTGAAAGCTGGGTGGTCAGCTAGGCTAGTAGCTCGTCAATTAGTCCGCTTTGATTGTGTTGTGAGGAGGTGTTGGGACTAGTAGATCTGATAGATGTTATTTACACAAAGACCAGGCTCAGGACGCCCTCGACAGACCAATCGTTGAGAAGACCATCACCTTGTTAGAAATGTACTTGTACAGCCAACTGCTTCATCGACCGCTATCCAGGCACAGGTAGCACCTTCACTAGGGGCCCATGTATCTTCTCGAACCATACAAAGGCACCTGACTGAAGGACATTTGGGATCGCGGCGTCCATTACGTGGGCTTCCCTTGACACTAAGCCATCGAAGCCTCCGTTTGGACTGGTGCCAGACACGAGGAAACTGGATTGCAGCGGAATAGAACCAGGTCTGCTTTAGCGACAAATCCAGGTTCAATCTCAGCAGTGATGACAATCGTGTTCGTGGTGAACGCCACAATCCTGCCTTTGCCTTACAGCGACACATCGCTCCCACAGCTGCTGTGATGTTATGGGTGCCACTGCCTGCAATGCACGGTCACCCCTACCATTGATCCGAGGTACCATGACCGCCCAGCGGTATGTCCATGACATCCTGCAACCACACGTGTTGCCATTTATGCATCGGCTCACAGGAGCCATTTTTCAATAAGACAATGCTCGGCCTCACATGGCAAGGATGTCACAAGACTGTCTCCGCACTGTTACTACTCTTCCTTGGCCTGCCCGATCCCCAGATTTGTCTCCAAACGAGCATATCTGGGATAGGCCCAGGATGGCAGTTGGGCATCCAGTTTTGAACGAACTAGAGTCAAGAATACAGCAAATAATGAATGAAATTTCTCAAGACATCATACAGAGCTTGTATGCCTCACTGCCCGATCGTATCGCATCGTGCATTCACGCTAGAGGGGGTTCAACAGAGTATTAAATCCTCCGTTTTTTGCCTTTTCTATGAAATAAATGAGCCTTTTTCTTCGATTTTCTAATCACTTACTGAAATCAAAGTACTCATTACGTATGTAAAATTTCGTTTCATTTTGACGATTCCTGCTTGGTGCGATAATTATTTTGTGCATGAGTGTATATATATATATATATACATGTATTATTCTGAGTGATAAATTAAGGAGGAGGAATATTATCAGGAAATGGTGGCGTCAGATGGGGATTATTATTGTTTTTGATGCACTTGCTTGTGAATTTGTCATGTAATTACAGTATTTATGTATATGGAGATTTTACCTTTCATTTGTGATTATGTATGTGTGTTATGAATCTATCTTTATTTTGCTTTATGTGGTTATATATGTGCACTGTGAATTTATGTTTGGTTTTGCTGTGTACTTGTATAAAAATGTACAATAAGATTTTTTTTCAATAAATATTAAAGCGGGGTAATCAGTGGCGTAGCTTGGGCTTTCACAGTCTGGGGCTAACCGGAAATTCACCCCTCTCTACTTTAATTATTAGTCAAATAAATTAGTAAAATTGAAAAAAAGCAACTTTGGTTATTTATTTGCTCATACCACCTACCCTAACATAAGGTCAGAGACCCACGAAGTACTGGGGGCAATACTGAATGTACGCCTATCGTTGGCTTTTAGCCTCGAGCACCATACAGGTGACAGTACGATTTAGCTCGGAGAATTTTCCGAAGGAACGATAGATGGCGACACCACCTATCTCCATCTCCACAATTTAGGCAAGGAACTGAATTGGAGGGAAATTTTCTCCAGTCCCCTTGTGACGTCTCTCGCGTCTTTCTGTTAACATAACTCCTATGTTCTTTGACAGCCACGATTAATGGCAAAACTTTTTTCCAACCCAATACCAAGAAGATAAACGATCATAATATGTAAGTAAGGATATACTATAAAAGGATAGAAGCTTTTGATGATAAGATATAGCGTAGCAAGCCTAGATATGGCCGCGGCAGGCTCAGAATGTAGTATTATTGGAAGCATTCTGATCGATAGCGTGACAAGAAGCTTGAGTGTATTGAATCTTACAGATCAAAGGTTAGCAGTCCGATAGTTTTGGGAAAGAATAGAAGCCTAAAGATGCAGAAGTTGGGGTCATCATTTTATAAAGTTTATAGATACCATTTTTCTAGGTAAAGGAAGGAGAACTAAAAGGTAATATTAGATATAAGTAATTAGATGCATAGGATTATTAATGATAATTGAGATAAAAAGGATCTAGTTGCGTGATCTGGCTTGAATACGTGATTTAATTTGAACTTGACTCTCACTTTAATTAAAAATTGTCAAATTGAAAATTTAAGTAATATAAGTTATTCTTAATAAAAGTTGTATTAAAATTATTATGTCTCATCATTTTGATAATCCCACACCTCTAACTTACACTTGGAACCGGCACGACATGGTCATCACAGGATGGCTATGTCGCAATAGCCACCGAACGTATTTAATTCTGGGTTAGGTAATGTAGGTGGAAGTACGGTTCTACCTGAAATGTACTTTTCGGGGTCAGGTTTTTTTTTTTGTGCAGAGTTTATAGAGTGTAGATAACAACATACAGTTACTTGAAATCCAAGTAATCTGTCATGTGCTTACTTAAAAGTCATCTCAGGGAAGGGCTCAGGTGGTATTCGATATTTGGTTCGTTGTTGGTGCAAAATACAGCCGCAGTTTTTGCGCGGCTCAAAAGCTGAATTGAAGGCTTTTCCGCGGTCAAAAAATAAGAAAGAACTACAGTCGAGGTTTTGCTTAAGCAACTTGAAGAAATCAGGATCCTACTGATTTTGTGTATAGATACTAAAAATAAGAAGTTTAAATTAGGAATGTCCCAAGCAGACTTAGTGGATCATATTTTTAGTTCGACTCGAACCACAGATACAGGACTACGTGGAGTCAAAATCCACAAAACACGATACAACTTTTAGAAGTCTTGGCTAAATTCGAAGAGAGATATTCTTGCAAATTACAAAGGGGTTATCAGAACGATAACCATAGAAAGACGAGGTCAAAATGCGCATAGGATGCCTAATTTTTGAAGCTAATGGTAGAAACTGGAGGAATTCTGAAACAAGACGAAGACCAAATAACAGTAGAAATGAATTTTATGAGAATAGCCGTCAAAGTAATAGGGTTCGAGAAGAATAGGTTTCAGAATAATGATCAAAGATTCAGCAACAGGGGTTACTCATTTTCGAAATAGGCAGAAATGATAATTTTAATAAGGGGACCGTAGAAATAAGGGTTCGGTAATAATTTCAATCGGGCGATAGGACGCAAAGGGGACGATTAAATATTGTAAGGTTGTGATCAACCTCAAGAGGTGTCGACAAGAGAAACAATTAGACTTTCTCCGATATGTATAGCACCCGTAGAACTTCCCCACGTTCCTATTTTTATTAAATAACACATTTTGAAAGCGCTATGGGACACCGGAGCAGATAAATCATTTATATCGGAAGAAGTATATAGAAAATATTTTTCTATAAGCAAATTAAAATCACTTGAGCCCAGGTAATAACAGCACAGGGGCGAAATGCCAAAACAGAGTTAGTAGAATTGAATATTAGGGGATCAGACAATTCGAAAGTGGTCATTTCATGTGTTGAAAGATTTAGAATACCCACATGTATTCTAGGTATAGACTTCATAAGTGCGTCCAAGAATCGTATTAGATTTTAATCAAAAATCGTTGAAAATTCCAGATTCTCAAATAAATAAAGGTGGTTGAACCAATTAAAAGAGGAAAAAAGTTAGAATAGATTTATACAAAACAAAAATTGGGGAAGTAGAAAAACAAAAACTACAAAAATTTGTTTAGTAGTTTTAAAGAGATTTATTTTCAATTTAATGACGTCTCTCGCGCCTTTCTGATTAACATGACTCCTATGTTCTTTGACTGACCACGATTAATGGCAAAACCTTTCAACAATACCAAGAAGATAAACGAAAGTAACATGTAAATGAGATATACTATAAAAAAGGATAGTGGCAAGCCTAGAGAGCATAGATAGCATAATAAAGCAGGCTCAGAAGATTGTGTGTGGAATCATTCTGATCAATAGCGTGACAAAGCTTAGTGGTGTGAAATCTTGCGGACCAGAAATAAGCAGTCAAGGATTAGCTGCATTGCGGATCAAGAATCTTCAAATATAAAGTTATAGATTATATTCTCTAGGTCAGGGACCAGAACTTGAAAGGTAATATTAGATATAAATGAATTAGATAACAAGAGTTTATTTAGGATAATTGAGATAGAGGATCTAATTGCGTGATCTGACTTAAATACGTGATTTAATTTGGGCTCGACTCTCACTCTAATTAATAATTGTCGATTTAGAACTTAAATTATTATAAGTTACTCTTAATAAAAAGTTGTATTAGAGTATGTCTCATCATTTTGATAATCCACACCTCTAGCTTACGCGGAACCGGCTGGAACATGGTCATCACAGGATGGCTTTGTCTCAATGGCGCCCGAACGTATTTAATTCTGGGTTAGGTAATGTAGGTGGAAATGCAATTCTACCTGAAATGTACTTTTTCAGGGTCGGAGAATGTTGCTGAGTTTATCGAGTGCATCGATAGCAATATTCAGTTGCCAATCCCAAGTAATCTGTCATGTGCTTACTTAAAAAGTCATCTCAGGGGAAGGGCTCCAAGATTGGTATTCGATATTTGGTTCGTTGTTAGTGCAAAATACAGCCACGGATTTTGCGCAGCTCAAAAACTGAATTAGCGAAGACTTTCCGCGATCAAAAATAAAGAACTACAGTCAGGTTTTATGCATCACAGCAGGGAAGAAATCAGGAGGCGACTGATTTCGTTTATAGATTACTAAAAATAGAGAAGTTTAGAGATTAGGAATGCCCAAGCAGACTTGGTGGATCATATTTTGGTTCGGCTCGAACCACAGGTACAGGACTACGTGGAATTCAGAAATCCACAAAAAATACGATACAACTTTTACCCAAGTCCTGGCTAAATTCGAAGAGATATTCTTACCAAATCACAAGGGGTTATCAGAACCATAATACTTATAGAAGACGAAAGGTCAAATGCGCATAGGATGCCTAATTTTGAAGCTAATGGTAGAAACTGGAGATTCGGAAATAAGGGAGTAGACCAAATAACAGAAATGAGTTTTTTACGAGAATAGCCGTCAAAATAATAGGTTCGAGGAGGAATAGATTTAATAATAATGATCAAAGATTCGGCAACAGGGTTTTACTCATTTCGAAATGGTGAAATGATAATTTTAATAAGGGGACCGTAGAAATAAGGGTTCAGTGATAATGAAATTTCAATCGAGGCGATAGGACGCAAAGGGGACGATTAAATATTGTAAAGGTTAATGATCAACCTCAGAGGTGTCGACAAGAGAGACAATTAGACTTTTTTCTCTCAATATGTATAGCACCCGTAGAACTTCCCCACGTACCTATATTATTAAATAACACATTTTTGAAGCGCTATGGGTTACCGGGCAGATAAAATCTTTTATATCGGAAGAAGTATATAGAAAATATTTTCTATAAACAAATAAAAAAATCATGAGCCCAGGTAATAACAGCACAGGGTGCGAAATGCCAAAACACGGGGATTGTAGAATTAAAATTCACATCAGACAATTCGAAAGAAAATTGGTCATTTCATGTGCTGAAAGATTTAGAAGACTACCCACATGTATTCTGGGTATCGATTTCATAAGTGGGTCAGAATCGTATTAGATTTTTGATCAGAAATCATTAAAATTCAAAATACACTGGTTGAAGATAATAAAGGTAAATAAGGGAAATTACACACGCTAATGGGTCAGAAATGAAGTTAAACATGGTGGCTACAGTTTTAACAAAAACATGGGAATAATACAATTGGTGATAAAATTAATTATTGCCATAATCAAAGATTTGGTACTTACTTCGCAGAACAATTAATAGAGGAACAGAAAAATGACCCAGAATTAGGTCATATATATAGATATTTAGAAAACCCGGAAGATAAGCTCAGTTAATGAACATTAATATGGTGGTCCACGATTTCCGTTTAATTGAAGGATTGTTATTTTTATACGAAACACGCAACGTCATTAGAGTGAAAATGCGTGTATACATTCAAAATCTTTAAGGAATGAAATAATGAGAGAATTTCATGACAGCAATAAGTGGACACGTCGGCAGATTCAAAACGTATCATAAAATTCGGGACGTTTGTTATTTCCCGTACAGCAGAAAATTTATTGATCAATATGTCTCTACATGCCATAGGTGCCAAGTTAATAACTATAAAAACGTTACCAGCTGGTCAGTTAAATCAATTATATCAATATCCGAATGAGATAGTGACGTTAGATTATTAGGCCCGTATCCTATATCGAAATAAGACGTAACCGCTATATTTTAGTAATAACCGATCATTTCAGCAAATGGGCTGAAATTATACGCAAAGGCCCACTCATCTCGTATAATAGCGGATGTTTTTTGATAACTTTATATCGCGTTATGGAGCTCAATAAAATTAATAAGTGATAATGGTCCCCAATTTTATATCGAGAGATTTGCAGGCACTTAAGTGAAAGATTAGGCATAAGGCATGTGAACTGTTGCATATCGACCACAAGCAAATCCGGACTGAAAGAGTTAATCGAGATATAGTGCAAATGATTGCAAATTACGTTAATGATCAACATGATACTTGGGATCAAATCTTACGTGAGTTTGCTTACGCTATTCGTACAGCGGTGGAGAATGAAACAACGGGAGGAAAACACCGGCTGAGTTATTTTTAGGTCGAAATTGATTACACCATTTTCAAAAACTAGTTATGATATCAGGAAAGCTCTAAATTCAAAAATTCAAGATACAGAAAAGCTTTAAAAAGCTAGACTAAGTGAAAAATTAAACAGGAAGGTGGGAAAAATATTATAATATAGACATTAGAAAGGACATAAAAATAAAGGTAAATAATGATTGGGTTTTATTAGAAACACACCCTGTAAGTTCAGCTTGCTAACAAAGTATGTGCTAAATTTAAACAAAAATTTGAGGGACCTTATATATAGGAGTCCTAGAAGTTAGGAACTTTAACAATATTGTAATAAAATCAGGAAAAAGATTAACAGTTAGCAATAGATCAAATAAGAATATATCGTCATAGGAAATGTGACGAGGTCGAATTGAACGAATTTATCCCAAATAGTATAAGATCAAGTCAGGAGAGCTCGTACTTCGGAAAAAAGTACACCAAGTTAAATGAGTCACAATATTGGGAAAAAGAAAAATCTGCGGTGAAACGTAGGTTAGAGGCAAAAGGGATTTGGTAACCAATCAAATCCCATATAAAAATACAGAGAGGACCCATAAAAACAAATCACTGGTCAGATCACTACCCTAGTTCAGTAGGGAATGAAAATAAAATAAAAGGTTTAAAAATAACCAAGATTAAGATCAGGTGTATCAGGGGACAAGTGGACCACAAAAGAAAGTAGCGAAAGGTTAATAATAATTGTATGTAAAGACAAATGTCATCTAATTACTATTTCAGAGATAGAAAAAAAGAGCAGGGAAGGAATCAACTGAAGTTCCATATGAAAAAATTATAATTTAAGGCCACGACGGAGAACAGAAGAACCACAACCAGCCAAGAACACAGTTGGGGAGGCAAAGGAAAAGACAAAGGAGATTACAAGCCTTACAACAAGAAATTCAGTACAAACAAGGAATGAAGAGTGATGACACCTCATCGTTGAACGTGAACGTGGAGACCGAATATAAAAATCAGGTTGTATTGTTTCATTTTTATGATCTTCCAACAAGTGGTCCGGAAAAATTATTGCAAGAAGGAAGTCTCGGGCGGTGCTTAAAAGTTATAAGCCAAGTCAAAAACGCACTACAGTAGTGTTCATTTATTTTTGGAACTTTTTGACTTGTTAAAATTTTTTCTGAAAGAAAAACATTTGTATTCACACATTTGTTTACTTCGATGTATGACTTCGTGAGATGAAAATTCCTTTGGTTATTTGTTATAATAGTTTTGGAATGAAAAATGTTTGTAATTGTATAATATGTGTATATATATATGTTGTTGTATTGTTACGTATTATGAGGCATCTGGTTCAGAGCATAGTCAAGGCACTAACAATAATAATAACGGCTTGCTGCCTTGCGGCTCATTAAGGGAGTTTTGTTTGAAACTAGGATAGGGATGGAGATAAAATTTATTGTGATATATAAATAATATATGTAAAATTGATTAATATTATGGAAGTAAGAGAGACTTAAATGGTTTCATTTCGGGGAGACTGACCCTGAAAATCTTGAAAAGTAAAGCTTCAACATTTCCAGGCTGTTAAGAAGAAAGGGGCAGAAGTACCAGCTCCATATGCAGTGTTAGATTGGGTCTGCGCACCCAAAATAATAGTTTTAAGTGTATAAATATTTTAAGTAACGAATTGTAAAAGTGAGTAGGCACAAATTAAACAGTAATTATTAATGTTGGCCTAGTTATTGGAGTAAATTTATTGTCACAGTTTAAAAATTAAATTGAATATTAAAAATTCTAAGATGAGAGTAATGAAAATTAAGTCAAGATAAATTTTGAAAATTATAAAAGTTAAAAATTTAGATTAAAATTTCAATGAAGAAAATTAAAGTCAAGATAGATATTGGAAATTATAAAAGTTAAAATGAAGATTTAAGATTAAAATTTAAATAAAGCTTCCAGAAAGCAGAAAGAAATTTAGAAATAGAGATTTAGACACACGTAATTTATTAAGGGCATTGAGAACCCTTAGAGTAAATCACGTTTTTCTTCTTGGAGGGGGTTGTGACGTCTCTCGCGCCTTTCTGATTAACATGACTCCTATGTTCTTTGACGGCCACGATTAATGGCAAAACCTTTCCAACCCAATACCAAGAAGTAAGCAAAAGTAACATGTAAATGAGATATACTATAAAAAGGATAGCGTAGCAAACCTAGAAGAGGCATAGATAGCATAATAAAGCGTAGCAGGCTCAGAGATTGTGTGTGGAATCATTCTGATCAATAGCGTGACAAAGCTTAGTGTAATCTTGCGGACCAGAATAAACAGTCAAGTTAGCTGCATTGCGGATCAAGAATCTTCAAATATAAAGTTATAGATTATATTCTCTAGGTCAAAGGGACCAGAACGAAAGGTAATATTAGATATAAGTAATTAGATAACAGGGATTATTTAGGATAATTGAGATAGGGATCTAATTGCGTGATCTGACTTAAATACGTGATTTAATTTGGGCTCACGACTCTCCTCTAATTAATAATTTGTCGATTTAGGGAACTAGGAAGTATTATAAGTTACTCTTAATAAAGTTGTATTAAGAATTATGTCTCATCATTTTGATAATCCCACACCTCTAGCTTACATGAACCGGCTAGACATGGTCATCACAGGATGGCTATGTCTCAAGACAAACCCAGGTCTTACTCATGTTTTATACCATGAAATTGACACGGGAGATAACCCACCAGTAGCTTCAAGGCCTTATAGGTATGATCGCACTAAACAAGCAATAATAGATTTTCACAGCCACAAAAATGTTACAAGAGGAAACGATTGTTCCAATTCAGAATCCCCCACTTCGCGTCACCTGTTTACGTATTATGCAAGAAAAATAATGGGTTACCACCGGATAATCCAGGAAGCATATAGATTTACTGACGTGGAGCTATAGAAAATTAAATTCGATCACAAAGTATCACGATACCCTTTACCGTTAATAGATGATTTATTAACAGACATACCATATACAACAATAATGTCATCTCTTGATCTAAGAAGTGGGTACTTTCAAATGGCAGTAAACCCCAGCGATAGTTAAGACCGCATTTGTAGTAAAAAGTGGCACTTATGCTTTCAAGCGGATGCCATTCGGTTTATCAGGAGCAGCTCCCAATTTTCAAAAAGCAATTGACATAATCCTAAAACCGGTGATAGGGAGGTTTGTGAGTGTTTACATGGACGACGTTATTATTGCGTCTCCATCATTCCTCCCACCATGTTGTTGAACATTTAAGGAAGTTTTTCGTTGTTAAGGGATGCAGGATTGACATTAAATAAAGATAAATGTAAATTTGGGTTGCGATGAATTGATATTTAGGATTAATTATTAGTAAGAAGAATTAAAACGGATGAGACAAAGGTTAGAGCTATACAAGAGATGAAACCGCCCCGTAACTCAAAAGAGGTGTCCAAGTTTTTAGGTATGTCCCAGTGGTACGCGAAATTTATTAAAAATTATGCGGATATTTGTGAACCACTTTATAATCTTAAACGAAAATTTAAAAAATTTGTCTGGTCCAATGAAGCACAAAAGGCATTCGAAGAGGTCAAGGAGGCGGTAACAAAAGCGCCAGTTTTAAAATTACCAACTTTCAGGGGCATTCGAGGTTATTTACAGATGCCAGTTCGATTGGTTTAGGAGCAGTACTTAACCAGCAAAACAGACCAGTGGTATTTGCGTCGTACACTGAACAACGCAGGAGAGATTACACAGTAACCGAAAGAGAATGTCTAGCAGTAGTATGGGCACGTTAAATTTAGGGAACATATTTAGAATATTACCAATTAAGGTAATAACAGATCACACCACGATAACACGCCTAACACATGGCAAAAATTTGTCAGTAGGATGATTAGATGGGCACTAAAGTTGTAAAATTCAATATAGAATGGGAACTTGTAGACCGGGAACTCAAAATGCAGTGGCTGACATTCTTTCAGAATCCAATTAAAAAGTATAATTGGTGATAAAATTAATTATTACCATAATCAAGGATTTGGTACTTACTTCATGAGGAACAATTAATAACGGAACAAAAATGACCCAGAATTAGGTCATATATATATAGATATTTAGAAACCCGGAAGATAACTCAGTTAATGCAACGATAATGTGAGGAGAATTAGTCCCCTGATTTCCGTTTAATTGAAGGATTATTATTTTATACGAAACCTGTAACGTCATTAGGTGAAATGCGTGTATACATTCAAAATCTTTAAGGAATGAAGCATGAGAGAATTTCATGACAAGCCAATCGCTGGACATAGGCAGATTTAAAACGTATCATAAAATTCAAGGACGTTTGTTTATTTCCCGTACATGAGAAAAATTTATTGATCAATATGTCTCTACATGCCATATATGTGCCAAGTTAATAACTATAAAAACGTTCAACGGTCGATTAAAATCCAATTATAGAATTATCCAGATGAGATAGTGACGTTAGATTTGTTAGAACCGTATCCTATATCGAGAATAAGACGTAACCGCTATATTTTAGTAATAACCGATCATTTTCAGCAAATGGGCTGAAATTATACCTCTTAAAAAGGCCTCATCTCGTATAATAGCGGATATTTTTTGATAACTTTATATATCGCGTTATGGGCTCAATAAAATTAATAAGTGATAATGGTCCCCAATTTATATCCGAAATTTTGAGCACTTAGTGAAAGATTAGGCATAAGGCATGTGAAGACTTTGTTGCATATCGACCACAAGCAAATCGGACTGAAAGAGTTAATCGAGATATAGTGCAAATGATTGCAAATTTATGTTAATGATCAACACGATGCAGGATCAATTCTTACGTGAGTTTGCCGCTATTCATGCGGCGGTGAATGAAACAGCAGGAAAAACACCGGCTGAATTATTTAGGTCGAAAAGTGATTACACCATTCCAAAAACTATGGATTATGATATCGGAAAGTTCAAAATTCAAAATTCAAGATATACAGAAAAGCTTTTAAAGAAGCTAGACTAAGTACGAAAATTAAACAGGAAAGGTGGGAAAAATATTATAATAGACGTAGAAAAATTTATAAAAATAAAGGTAAATGATTGGGTCTTGTGGAAACACACCCTGTAAAGTTCAGCAGCTAACAAAGTGTACGCTAGAAATTTAAACAAAAATTTGAGGGACCTTATAGAGTCTTAGAGTTAAGAATTTTAATAATATTAATATGGAAATCAGGAAAAAGATTAACAGTTAACGTAGATCAAAGAAAGAATATATCGTCATAGGAAATGTGACGAGGTCAGATGGAACAGGTATCCCAAATAGTATAAGATCCAAGTCAGGAAACTCGTACTTCGGAAAAAGTACACAAGTTAAATGAGTCACAATATGGGAAAGAAAAAATCTGCGGTGAAACGTAGGTTAGAGGCAAAAGGGATTGGTAACCAATCAAATCCAATATAAAAATACAGAGAGGGACCCATAAAAACAAATCACTGGTCAGATCACTACCTAGTTCATTAGGGAATGAAAATAAAAACAAAAGGGGTTTTAAATATAATAGAGGGGTATTAAAAGATCAGGTGTGTCGGGGGCAAGTGGACCACAAAGAAAGTGGCAAAGAGGAAGGGGGAATAATAATAATAAAAGACAAATGTCATCAGTACTATTTCTAGAAGCAGGAAAAGGAACAAAAGAGAGTGCACTGAAGTTACAGATGAAGCAAGATACAGTCTAAAAGGCCACGACGGAGGAGGGAACAGAAAATTTGACCAGCCAAGGACACAGTTGGGAAGTCCAAGGAAGGACGACAAGGAAGTTACAAACCTTACAACAAGAAATTCAGTACAGCCAGCGAGGAAGAAGAGTGATGACACCTCATCGTTGAACGTGAATGTAGGGAGAAAACATATAAAAAATCAGGATTTAGCTATTGTTTCATTTTTATGATCTTCCAACAAGTGAATTCGGAAGAATTATTGCAAAGAAGTCTCGAGGCGATGCTTAAAGTTATAAGCCAAGTCAAACACTACAATGAGTGTTCATTTAATTTTGGAACTTTTGACTTGTTAAAATTTTTCTGAAGAAAACATTTATGTAATCACACATTTGTTTGCTTCGATGTATGACTTCGTGAGATGCGAAAATTCCTTTTGGTTATTTGTTATAATAGTTTATTGAAAAATGTTTGTAATTGTATAATATATTGTATATATATATATGTTGTTGTATTTACGTATTATGAGGCATCTGGTTCAGGGGAAACGCGGCGTAGTCAGGGCACTAACAATAATAATAACGGCGCTGCGCGGCTCATTTGGGGAGTTTTTTGTTGAAACCAGATGTGGGATGGAGATGAAAATTTATGTGATATATAAATAATATATGTGAAATTGATTGATATTATGGAAATAGAGACTCAAATAGTTTTTCATTCCAGGGAGACTGACCCTGAAAATCTTGAAAAGTATACGAATTATAGCTTCAACAAGAAAGGGAGCGGAAGTACCAGCTCCATATGAAGTCATTAGAGTCAGATTGGGTCTGCGCACCCAGAATATTTGTTTTTAGAATATTTAAGTGTATAAATATTTTAAGTAACTGAATGTAAAAAGTGAGTGGGCATAAATTAAACAGTAATTATTAATGTTGGCCTAGTTATTGGAGTAAAAATTTATTGTCACGAGTTTAAATTTAAATTGAATATTAAAATTTAGATTAAAATTGCAATGAAATTAAAAGTCAAGATAAATATTGGAAATTATAAAAAGTTAAAATGAGGATTTAAGATTAAAATTTAATAAAACTCAGAAAGCGAAGAGATTTAGAAATAGAGATTTAGACACGTAATTTATTAAGGGCATTTGAGAACCATAAGTAAATCGTTTTTCTTCTTGGAGGTTGTGACGTCTCTCTGAGTCTTTCTGTTAACATAACTCCTATGTTCTTTGACGGCCACGATTAATAGCAAAAACTTTTCCAACCCAATACCAAGAAGATAAACGATCATAATATGTAAATGAGATATACTATAAAAGGGATAGAAGCTTTGATGATAAGATATAGTAGTAGCAAACCTATAGATATAGCCTTGACAGGCTCAGAGATAGTATTGTGGAAACGCATTCTGATCAATAGCGTGACAAAGCTTAGTGTGAATCTTACAGATCAAGAGTTAGCAGTCGATGGTTTGGGAAAAAGAATAAGCCTAAAGATAAAAAGAAGTTGGAATCATCGTTTTATAAAGTTTATAGATACCATTTTCTAGGTAAGGAAGGAGAACTGAAAAAGGTAATATTAGATATAAGTAATTAGATGCATAGGATTGTGTGATAATTGAGATAAGGATCTAGTTGCGTGATCTGAGAGAAAGCTTGAATACGTGATTTAATTTTGGGCTTGACTCTCCTTTAATTAAAATTGTCAAATTAAATTTAAGTAATATAAGTTATTCTTAATAAAAGTTGTATTAAAATTATTATGTCTCATCATTTTAATCCCACACCTCTAGCTTACGCGGAACCGGCACATGGTCATCACAGGATGGCTATGTCGCACCCTGCACTCGTGATTCAGCCCACAAGACTTTCGGACCCACTGATTTAACGAGCACGTGCTCCGCGTGTACTCGGAGAGTATTTGGCGGTACGAAGCAACTTAAAACCCTCCAAGGGGTCTGCTCGTAAAATTCCGCCATTCCAGAGATGCGTTTTCTGCCTTCAAGCAAGATGCCCAAAAGCGGCCGAGCCGCATTCTTAAAAATACGGCTCAACCGCTTTTGAGAACCCCACCTGAAAGCAAAAAAATATGTTCGGTGCATTTTTGAAGCATCTCCAGAAAGGCAAGACTTTAAGTGCAGACCACTTAGAGAGTTGAATTTTTTTTATTGATTTAAAATGCATTTTCGTGTTTTTTCATTGCAAAATCTTTTATACAATTGTTGATATCAATATGTATGTCATGTTCAATTATCAGAATAACTAAATTTGTTAGCCTTAATGTGGACATAGTCAATCTGAGATAATTTTTGAATAATTTTAGCTCAGAGAAACTTCTCTCGCAACTGGCTTTACTGATATCAGATGTTAAAAAATTCTCAGCATTAAGGCAATATTTGGTAAACCATCTTCAAGTTTGGACTCAATAATATATTTTAATAAATCCAGAGAGCCGGACCTAATGAGTTCTTTTTTACAGACTGGGTCTGTTGCAGCTACGAAAAGCTTGTAAACGAACATGCTCAAGCTGGAATTCTTCTTTATTAATTTCTTGAAGAGATCGATCTTCGTCCATGCTCACTATCACCATGCCTCAAAAAAGCATATTTTTGCACTAAATTCTCTAACCGTTGAAATTTTTCTCAAATTTCAGCAGTTGTTCAGGCTATTGAAGAAAACATTGTTCTCCCTTTTTTCAGATAACTGAGCTTTTTATTTCCGCCAAAATATTTTTCCTCCTGATTCGCTTGGGGTTAAAAAAAGAAATTTCAAACTCCTCTTTAAAATTTTAGCATATATTAAAGGTCACCACAAATTTTCCCCCTCTTTTTGTTCAATAGGTTGTGGGGTTTTTTTTGAGCAAACGATGAATATTTAGTCACCGCAAATAATTTTGAGTCATTGACTTCACACAGTCCCGGGGCCCAGAAGCCTAAGTAACAAAAAAAGGAAGGGATTGCATAGGATAAACTTCCTGCATCTGTGCGTTTTTAAAAGCTTTCACCATTTCGTCAGTTCGTCGCGGGGTCGCGTTTTGGGAATTTGAAATTTTTTTAAATTTTAAAATTCATGGGGTTGCCACCCCCCCTTTTTATACCGGCCATTCCCTGACCCCCACCCCTTTTACATCACGGGGGGGTATTTTTTTTCCCCGGGAACCCTTTTTTCGAGCTCTAAGCCCCTTTCGGGTTATTTCGGTTTATTCTGGGAACTCTACCTCATTATATTGTAATGCGGAATGATGCTTCATAGACAGTGCGGCCTTAATACTGCACGTGTGCATGTACAGTTATCTGATTTTTTGGTTTACGTAGCGCCATCTATCGCGTACACTTACGATAGACTCTCCAGCCTTTTTACTTTACTAAGAATAATAGAGTTTTATCCTCTAATTTTAGCCCTGTTTTTCTTGCGATTTGTGTCGTCACAAACGTGCAAGTAAAGCGTTTTCTGGACCATGTATTGGTTTCGATTTCTCACCGTCTACTTGTACTCTATCTGACCTGAAAGGTTGTAACTGCTGTACTGAGTACTGATGCACCCTGTATACACACACATGCTTCTGAAATAGTTTATTCGATTAGTTTCTTCACAATTTGTTCTGCATTTTTTATTACATCAATATAACAAAGTGCTAGGCTCCAAGAGAGAACCGAAACCCATGTTGTGTTTTAAAAAACTGAGACTTTTTTATTTTTACATCTAGTATTGGTAAAAAGGTCAATTTATTCGAGAAATATTTAATCTCGTGTCATATTCCCATTTATCATTTCCATTCATCTGAATTGTTTCGATCTATTTACTTTATATAACTTTTATTATACACATCTATTTCCTGCATAATCATTGTTACTACATATGACATGCTGTATTTTGATTGTTTAATTTGTTACTTATATTCCAAAAAATCAGTTGTTTTTTACAATTTTCTCTCATAAACAATTTTTATATTCTTGATAAAATATTATTACGATTTGTTCAGAATGTAACTTTAAAGAATGTCTCAGTCAAGGCATTACTTTTACCAGTATTTAGAAAGCCTGCAATGCAGAAATGTTCAAAAAAATTTTTAGTTAAAATAACAAAAAAATTATTATTATTATTTTTAACTCTAATTTTCATTTCTGAATTTCTTTGGAAGAACTAAGATTTTAATTAATAACATTTTATGTGCTTCATTATTTTTTTATTCTTTGTTGTTATTTTTTTTTTTTGTTTTTCGTTTCTAGGGTTTAAATAGTAAACTGTTTTAACCTTTTCTTCTCATGTTTATTTTTGTAGACCGGTTATACCACGGTTGAGTTTTTTGTGTGCAGTAACCCTCATTAGTGACTTTTGTTATGGAATGCATTTACATGGGGAAACAAAAAAAAGAAAAAACGTTTGAGACAAACTTAATACACTTGTTTTGAAAGGATTCTTAGAAGCTTAAATGATACGGTTGTGAGGTATTTTTTCTACACAAAATTTTTAAAAAAATGTTGAAACTGAAATATTAATCCCCCCCTTTCTGTTTTAAAAAATGATTTTCCTTTTTGACTCTATTTCCCAATTTTCAATTATAAATATTCTTTTCTGAAAAACTAACGCTCATAAAAGGATTACGAGGATATTTTTAGAAAAAAAACAAAAAAATCTCATGGTTAAGCGCTCAACCATTTTAAAAATACCAGAAATTAGAAAGATCCAAGTGATGTAATATATTTGTAATTTTTAAAATCCAAATGCATGGAAATTGAAACACGGAATAAGGGGGCCCCGATGAGTTTGCAAAAAAGGGAGCTGATACAAATATTCCAAATAACGACGGAGTTAGTTTTAAGGCAGAACTAATCAAAATAGAAATTGGTAGAGAAATATTGATAGAACAGTCTCCTCCAACAATTCATTGTATATGTTACTGACCTTTTAAATAGATAAACTATTTGAAAATGGACAAATAGTGTTTAATTTTATCCCTTAAGAATTATTTTCCTGTCCATTCTCTTAAAGCCGCGTTTCTCAAACCAGTCGTATAAAGGATTCTCGTAGCGTTTCTCCTAGAGGGGCGCGAGCATATCGAAAAGTCGAAATTAAAAGATTCAAAAAATTATCAATTTATGGAAAGGAATCAAAACAAAATGCATTCTGATATAATATATAATTAAAAATACACATTTACAATGATATAATACACTTACGGGAATGTATCAGTACTGCACAATATATTTGATAATTAATTTAACAATAGTAAGTTAAGAACAAGTTTAGTAATTACTAGTACCCCATGGACTTGTACAAAATGGTACGCAAAACTTAATAATTATCTTGATAATTTATACAATTAATAATTTTAGTCGCATTGCAGTTTTAGCGCCAAAGTACATTATTATTGAATTCAATACATTGTAATTGTGTATGGAGGGGGTGGCATGAAAATTATGATTAAAAATTGGACCACAAGCATTGAAAGTTTGAGAAAATCAGTATTATACATTAAAGTAATTTTATAGTTTGTGGTATCATTCGCTTTTTTTCTTTGATTTTATTGTTATAATTTGCTTGAAATACAAAATACATGACACATTTTTTAAAAATATGATTCCGTAATACAAGGCCTCCAACCTTAAATATTCTTGAGCATTTACAGCCTTGTTAGTGGCCCTCCTTGTGGTTGGCGGAAAGTAGGAGAGGGGTTGCCAGCTCAGATGTCCTCGTCACTTGACAATGGCTCAAATTATGAGGTTCCAGCCAAAAATAGCGCAAGAGTGGCAATACTGATTCTACCTCATTCACTCACTCACCCCCCCCTGAAGCTTGTAAATATATTTCTATTATACCAATCGAGAGATAAAAGAAAAAAACCCCTTTTAATGGGAAAGTAACAATGGAAAAATAATGGGGAATTATGTTATAAATGCAATGAAAAATTTCATCGGGAAACAAACTGTAAAATACGAGTACAAATAAAAAAAAAATTCAATGTATGAAAATTACAGGTTTGAGTTGATTAATTCTTCCCGCTTTTACAAATGGGGAAAGACTTAATACAGCTGTTTTAATTTTTTGCTTATTTTTAATTTTTGAACAATATTTGATCATAGTACAAGGATATTTAAATAGCCAGCTTTATATCGATCGGCTGTCGCAAAGGGAAGTTGAATCGTTAGAGCTTTTGACTTTAAAGTTGGATATTTATTTTTGATTCAAATAGAAAATTCCACTAAATATGAGTAAGCAAATCGTGTCTTCAAGCTTTTGTCACTCTCTTCGTCTTATTAAGTAAAATTTGATGGAACTCGATTTTGAAAAGGATCTTCGACCCACATACATTTCTCTACATTACCATCCGCAAGATATTTAGCGAACAATTCAGCGAATTTAAAAAGTGCCCCGTGAAACAGGATTGTAAAATTTATGGAACAATGACTTTATATAAGCTGTGTACTGGATACACCTATAGACCCTAGGGTAAAGTGACTTTTACATGGCGCGGCCTTACTTTAATGGGTAAGTCGCTGCGACCACGCAGAGTCAGCCATGCTACAAAACAACCGCTCTCTCTCTCTCAACAATATTTATATTTGAACACACAAATACAGAATTACAATTTCTATCGGCAGTAATTACAATAAAAACTTACTGTTTAAAAAACCCTGCTTAAATATTAAAAAGATACAAAACATAATAATATTCGCTCAATATCAAAATTATAAAATTTATTCTCAAAATATATATATTAAGACTACACGGTACCCTTTTTCAAAAAAAAAAAAAATTTTCTGGAGACAGTTACAGTAAAAATAATTGATTTTTTTGGCGGTTTTAGATTTGTACTATTGTTGATTCCGTAAGTAAAAGTAAGTTTGTCCAGCCATTATTTTTACAATTTAGTAATTAGAAATTTTGAGCTTTTTTCAAACTTTACAAAATACTCAGTTTTTAAAATTTTTAGTCATTGAGTGATGATGTTTCTTAGGTTGTTAAAAACAAAAGTTAGTATGGATTTGAAATCTATTCCCTTGTTGATTTTAATAATTATTTCTAGAAAACCAAAACACTAGAAAATTTTTAAAATACTCAACTTAAAGAATTATTTATATAGAAAATAAATTAGAAATCTCAGCCCCAAATCCATACTCAACCTTTATAGAAATCATGCTGCTTGTGAGTATATATGCTCAATTCAAGTCTCTATCTTGAGTAGTGAAAGCCTTAGGGATTAGAAAAACACTTATACCTTCAAATTATATAAGTCTGAGAAAAGCGCATTTAAAGTTTGTAAAAGCCATAAACAAAACTTATAATGCCTGCAAGCTCTAATTTTTACTATGTGTTATTTTCCAATGTATGTTCTGCATTAAAACATTATTTTAATTAAATATGACTGAAAATAGTATTTTGAATTCAAAATATATTTTTGCATAATACTGATAGCATTTGTTAAGACGTCAGTTTATTCAGTTTATCTTAACCAATATTTTCACAAAAAGTTTTTAAACACAAATCTTAGGGTCAAAAAAATAATGATATTTACTTAGTTAAAATAGTTAGGTTTTCTCATAAAATTTAATTTTTTCAGTTTTAAATTGGGGCAATTTGGAAGTTTTTAGTTTTGTCTGCGCGCGCGCGTACGACTTTAAAATACTAAAATATAGTACTACAATATGTTTAGTATAATGTAGTTTAGTGCATCAGGAAAAAATTTTCAGATATATCTGCAACATTTGAATTCAGAATACTTGTGAAGGAGGGAAGGTTCGTTCTGGGTACCTTCCGTTCCGAACGCAAGTACGTAACCAATCACGCCAAAACGATCGTCAACGCGTGATGTTGATACTAGTTCATATAGATATCACACCGCCACACTTGTATTCGGAAGTCTAATTGCAGAATCAGCAGAGGACTGATTTTTAGATACATCATTTTCAGTAGTATTCCATCTCTTCGAAATATTGTTTCTCATAGCAACCTGAAAACGCATTTGCCACGGCATTTTCTCAACAGAAAAAATTAATGATAAAGATTCTGTATATAAACTATTTGTAAGCAAAATTGGCCTTGAAATCAATTTTAATTAATTAATTATGAGAACCAAAACTCAAACATAATCAAGCAGAAATGATTTTAGTAATGAAAATTGGAATTAATAACCATTTCAAACTAAAAGCTCAAAAATATTTTTAATTAATTCAAATTAAGAGTGAAAAAATGCTTTAAAATGAAACCGAAACCAAAACCATAGCTCATAAAATTTCACAAATATCTCAAAAGTTAATTTGCTAATAGATCTGAAATTTCGTCGAAAAGCTTCTCAATGGTAGGGCCACTAGAAAATGAAAAAAAAAAAAAAAATCGGTAAAATGAAATTTTTAGGGTACTGTGTACCCTTTTAAAAAAATAAATCATTCTCATTTAAAGTTAGTTCTCGTAGAATTTTATAGTCTCAGTCTGCATACTGTCTGCCTCAATCTTGAATATCTCGGTATATACTAATTACTAACTGCTAATCTTGCACTGGATTCCAAGTGATCGTTTGTGAAACGAGAATGATAAGTTGTCTTAATTATATTCAGTGTTGAAAATACACATTTAAACACAGGTAGGTAGTGCAAGAAAATTATATTAAATGAAATGCAGCTCTTAAAAATTAGGATATGTTACTTCGTCCATTAACCGATATATGTCCTTAAGACGTTCGCTGCCAGGTGGCTTCTATCGCGAGAAGTATAATATCAACATAAAAACCCAATCCAACGGAAGCGTGAGCTGTGGAGTGATGTTTCAATAGCCAAGCCCTGTCATCACGAGAAGAGCGGGTCAATGTTTATTTTCCCTGTTAGTTGGCGTGTGAGGAAAAGCATTTTACGTCTGACGGGGGATCGATTTTCCTCTATAGTCACAGAGAATGTGTTAAACGTCATCGTGTGCTTCCAATAATGTTATATGTGTTGGCTATACATAGTAGCAAGCATTGTAAAGAGCCTATACTCCAGATTAACTGGCGTTGGTGTTCTACAATGTGTTCTATATGTTTATTTTAGTATACGAGTCGTAGGTCTTACGCGAAGGCGGTCCACCGGTCGATTGCCCTCGCGCGATCGACTTAATATTTACCCCGGTTGTAGAAAAAGTCTTGAGATCCAGAGTCATACGCACACTATCACAACTTAAACTTTATTCTAAGCACTTAAATGTTTTCTACAACTTTCAAAATTTTTTTTATTTTTTTGTCAGTATATTAAATGTTTTTATAGTCTTAAAGAGACAGATACCTTGACCACTAAGCTACCACGGTCTATATACGATTGAAGGACAGGGATTTTACATCTAAAATATCAAAGTGATGTTTATACAGAACATGCAGAAAGAAACTTTAGCAAATATTACCAGAGAAATTACACAATTAGAAAATCATGAAGTAATATAGAAAGGAAAATGAATTAATTTTCTCTTATCTTTAAAATTTTATAGATATTTTTCATCATATAAAGCATAGTCTTAGATACAATTTCCTTTTTATATAACATCTGTTTTTACTTTAAAATGTATTTAGAATTACTTAGAAGTATAGAAGCTTTATTTTAAATAAAAACAGATTATTTAGTTTTAGTTATTTCAAAGTAAAATTTTCAAATCTTTCTAATCAAAATCACCAAGGAAAATTTCTTAAGCACTGAATATAAGTTTTTCGAAATTAGGTTAAAGTAATAGAAATTTCATTTTGTGTGTGTGTGTTAATTTTGTGTTTTTAAGGAAAATATTTTTATTTCTAACAAGTAATATAAATTTTTTTTTTAAGTAAATTCCTACTTAGATCAAAAAAAGAAAAATTTTATTTTAGCTACTTTTTTAAACGGTTACAATTAATAAAAAAAATATGTATATACATATTTATATGACAAATCACAACATTAGGTTGAAATTAATTTTTTATTAATTATCTTTAAAAAGGTATCGTATTGCCATTTTCAAAAAAAAATGTGTATATAAAATTTCAGTTCAACTGAATGTTTTAAAAAACGCGAAAAAAAAAAATTTGAATTTCCGGGACCCAAGTCGCAAAAAAATTAAAAACTAACGGGTTTATTCAATTTTAAATTTAGTTCAGTAAATTTAAATTTTTTAATTAATTGACTGAAGCTAAATACTTTGAGAATCCAAAGAGTCACTTCAGCAAGGGAGAACAAACACTTACCACCTACATCCCAGAAATAGTTACCAAAGAAGCTGGTTCTAGACTTTCAGGAGGAAAGGTGAAGTCCGGGGACCAGGCCCGGGCTAGAGGGGGAACCATTTGGGAAGCCCGGGGACAACCAGGGGAGAAAAACTCCAGACAGCGGGCCCGACAACAAGGGCACCAACGGGTGGAGTAGGGAAACAGAGGAATGAAAATCAGCCTCCCTTCCCGGGCAAAGGGGGGACCCCAGACAGCAGTCCGGAACAAAAAGGGCACCAACAGCTGGGAGGGTTAGAGGAATGAAAAAATCCAGCCATCACCTTCCGGAAAAAAGTGGACACCCAGACGGGAATCCCGACAACAAAGGGGGACCAACAGCTGGAGTAGAATCAGAGGAAAAGAAAGATCCAAATTCCCCGGGCAAAGTGGACAATTCCCTACAAACAGTCCAGACAACAAAAGGGGACCAAAAGCTTGGAGAGAATCAGAGGAATGAAAGATACAGCCATCACCTTCCCGGACAAAGTGGACACTCCAGACAGCAGTCCAGACAACAAGGGCACCAACAGCTGGAGTAGAATCAGAGGAATGAAAAAATCCGGCCATCACACCTTCCCCGGGCAAAAATGGACACTCCAGACAACAAAAAACGGGAGACTAATGGAAAACCCGGGGAGTGGGGGGTCCGCAATTCCCTTTTAAGTCCAAAATTGAAGATGTCAAAGGAAAAAAAGAAAAGGGGGCTTTTTGCCAGGCTGTATAGTTTCATTATTTTTTTTTGACAGGGAGTCAAGGGGGGAATTTTTGCAAGAAGCAATTCTGGTTTTGTTAAAAGTTTTTTTACAAAGTTTTATAAGACGGGTTTCCGTGCATTTTTTTGGTTGTGTGAAAATGAACTTTTTTTATGCGTAAATTTTTTCCCTGTAAAAAATTGTACTATTGCATTTTTTTTTTACCCTTATTAAAAACAAATTGGGGTGCGAGAATTCCTTTTTATTGTTTGTTTAGTAAATGTTGTAAAAGGTTTATAATTGTTTTTATTTATGTATTGATAGATATTAGTTTTATATATATATATCGTTTTGGAGACGCAGCGTATATAAGGGAAATTAACCAAAAACACTAACATCCCATTGGGAGTTCTTTTCAGAAAAATCAATTTTGGGGTTATATGTTTAAAAAAAACTGGGGGAAATTTAATGTGATCTGTATATTTAAAAATGTTGAAAATATTTTTGGCCCTCCATTGATCCCGTTCTCATTTAAGGGTGGCTGAACCTGACATTTTAGAAGAAAGTGTTATGGCAATTTTTTTTTTTTCTCTGATGTTTGAAGGAAAAAAAAAATTGTTAAAAAAAAAAGATGTATTTGTTAGAATTTCTAAGTAAGTGTTGTGTACGGACGGGGTTTTTTCCCCCTTTCCCATATGGAAGGTTTTTTAGGTCCCAGCCCCAAAAGGGGGACAATTAAAAAAAATTTTGTACGGGCAGAAAAGTTTGGAGTGATTAAAATCCCGTTAATTGTGTTTCAGGCCATTTTTTGTGTAGGGGGTAAAAAATTTAAAAATAATTTCGAGCTATGATTTTTGTGGGAAATGGTTTTTAAAAAATAATTTCAATCAGGTCATTGGGGGCCCCAAATAAATCATGTTTTTTTTTTGGAGGGAATGTGAAGGGGTTTTTTCGGATTTCTTTCAACTAATCCCCTTTTGGGGGAAACTTTTGGGGGCACCAAATTTACAGCCAGCCCTTTCAAGAAAAAACCCTGATATCCAGATTAGTTAGTAGATATATAGTGGAGATTTAGTAATCGAAAGGGAAGAAGGAGGAAAGAAAACTGAGTTGCCGAATGCCGTGAGCTTATAGAAAGGATTTTGGGAAATTTTTGAAGCGTAATTATAGGGCGGGGCTTTTTGCAAGCAAAGAAATTAAAAGGGAGTTGGGATTCATAGGATTTTTTACAAAGGGTTTAAACGGGTTTGGGTTTCAGGCGCTTATTCACTTAGGATTTAGTGTTACGATATATCACTCCTGATTTCCTTCCTAGATTAAGACTGTCTTTGATTATTATAATGGATAATAATAAATTGGTTTTATTATGGCTAGCTTGGGTTATCAATCATTACCTCTTACAAATATAGGTCGAGTAGATTAACAGATGGTTTTCCCAGGTAGGAGGTTATCACAATTATTATAGATATTTTTTGAGGTATTCTACAGAAGAAACACATGAAGTTTTAATATTTTAAATATATATAATATTTTTAAATATACTACAAAGGAAAATAATTCGATTAAAACATTTTTACTGTATATCGAGGGTTGTAGATGAATCTTCTGATGTGTATGGAATCTTCACAAGTGTCATATTTTTTCATCCAAGAAATGAATACATAACACATTTTTTTAAATATGTAAAATGTAAATATTAGTTTTTATAATTATCACTGTAAACTACTATGAGAAGAAGTATTAATATTAATGGTACAATATAACACATTTTAGCTACAAATTAGCACAAAATTTAAGTGTACTTTAATTTTTCTACCGAGTGTATATATATATATATATATATATATGTATGTGTGTGTATCCGGTACGTGCTTTTTCCTTTATTGCATTTTCTATAGAATAGGAACAAATAATTAAAAATATGATAGAATGTGTTTGTGAGATTTGAAGCAAATTTGATTATTTTTTATTTATTATGAGCCTCTGAAATACCAGGAAATGTCGTTATTTTTTACAAATGGACATCAAATTTTAAAAGGGAAATTTTAGGGAAAAATTTGAAATAGTTGACATGTTTAAAATTTTAAGAGAACTTAACTTCGTTGCAGTGTTAAATCTTCAAATTTATTCGAAATTAAACTAGCCATATCACATATTTTTTTTCTTTTTTAACTTTGCACTTTGCGTTAAGTATAAAATTCAAGAATACTATAAGTAGACGTAATCAGAATGTTAGTTAAAAAAATTTTTTTTCGCTCATATGTCATCCGAAACATTTTTTTTAAATTTTTTATTTTGAGTAAAAAGTATTAATTTTCAAAAAATTGTGCTGAAGCAATTTTGTGAGTGATTGTTACAAAATAAATCTTAGAATGCATTCTCTCTCTCTCAATATTTTAAATTGATTTCATCGAGCCTTAAAATATAAGAAATTTAATACTAGATGTTATGTTTTGCTATATAAATTGAGTTAATTTACGAACAATGATCAAACTATTTTTATTCAATAATATTTTATTTTTCATGAATGCAGTACTTTTATTTAAATTGACTGTTTATGTATGATATAAAAATACAAATGAAATAAATAAATAATTAAACGGGCTCGAAAAATTTGTGCTTTTTATTTGTAAAACTTCAAAAATACTTATGTAAAATGTAATGTCGTATTCAAATATTATTAGTTATTTCAAGTTAAAGAAAGTTT
>BMAV01012051.1:0-19304 GCA_019973955.1 Trichonephila inaurata madagascariensis
TTTATAAACGTGTAATAAAAAAGCAACAAAAAAGATCCATTTGTGACGAACCTCGTAATTTTGAGCCACGGTTAGACGTCTGAACTGACACCCCCCCCCTTCTTTCCCAAGTACCACACCACGTCAATAGGAGGACTTTGAACATCAACTGATTAAGTACTTGTAAGACTTTTTGGGGGCCCTGGGCCCCGAAACGTTCAATTTCTTGGGCCGGGTTCCTATAAAAAGTGGGCCCCTGTCTGAGATTTTTAAAAAGTAGACAGCAAAAAATTTGTAAAAATCTTTACTAATGAAGTCAGCGTAATTCGTCTGTGATTGCCAAATAATGCACGCATATGCGGCCGATCTGACTAGACTCAAAAAGTTTCGGAAGGTTTTCCAATAAACGGATGAACAGTTTATTACATTCTGTTGAGTAGTTCCCGTAATAATAAGCCACAGCTTTTGGATACTTAAAGCCCGGACATTCAAGACAAGAACTATCCTGTGACATAATGGCAGCTGACGGACGTCAATTATATCATGATTTCTTCGTTCATAGGTAGATGTGGAAAATGCGATTGTAACTCAGGCCCAGATCTCGACATCTGACTTTGGTTCAAAATTACGAGGCATTTTGGTGTGACCGCGGTAGCCTAGTGGTTATGGTCACAAACTAGTGGCTGATGAGTCATGAGTTCGAGCCCTAGTAGCCCACTGAAGACAGCCGTGCCGTATAAAGGGGGTGATGCGCGCTAACTCTGTCGAAGCTCAATGCCCTCCCGTTGGCATAGTGTGGAAGCTCATATAGGAGACTCCTGCTATGTGACGTATTCGTCATTTGACCCTGGTTCAAAATTATGAGATCCGTCACCAAAAGCCCCTCTTTTTTGCATTATAACTCGACGTTTACTAACGATAACTCACACGATAACGATTACGCACGACAAAAAAACACTCACTCAGGGAAGCATTTTGAAGGTACGGGGAATCTTTGAGATGGGGCGAAAATAGGTCGAAAGGGTATTAAATAAAAAAAATAAAATCCGATACTTTTTTCCCCTTAACACTTTAAAAAAGAATTGCTTCTAAATTTTTGTGTTATAACCAATTCTCGCGTCCCCCCCTTTTTCTTTTTCATCCACCGGAGCCAAATCACGCGCCCTTTCCCTATTCTCCGTGATCCCCATTGTCGGAATCAATGTCTTACAATAGACGAAAAAAAAACCCCAAAATTTGGGGAGCACATTACAGCGGTTTTTTTTTGGGCAAAAGGTTTTCCCTTTTTGTTGTTCGTGGGCTTCATCGCTCCCCCCCCGCCTTCTTTGGGGCTACCCCCAAAATTCGCGTGTGGGGGGCTTCGTGCCCATACACTCTCTTCCTGTCTTTTCCATCCCTTTCTCTCTCTCTCTTTTTTTTTTATTTATTCTTTATTTCTTTTTCTTTTTTGGGGGGAAGTTCTTTTCTTTTTGCTTGGCCTCCCAATCAGCGTTAAGCGCCGAGTTCTTCATCCTATTCTTCTTGGCCTTTTCTCCCCCCCATCCTTCTTTTTTTTTTGTAGATATTTTTTTTTTTTATCAGGGGTTTTTTTCCTATTTTCTGTTTCCCCCCTTCTCTTTGTCTTTTTTTTTTTTTTCTCTTTTTTTATTTCTTCTTCGGATCTGATGTATTTTGTACTGTAAAGAAAAAAAGGTGGATGACTGTTGTGTTGCAAAACTGCTCTAAGGGTGTTTTCTTTCTTCTTCATTTTCTTTGTAGAAGTTTGATCGGGAAAAGTTTGGGTTGGGTGTCTTGGGAAATGAAATCGAAGAATAACCCGCATGAATTTTTCCCGCAAAATCAGGCTTTTTCAATGCGGAATGGGAAAAAAGATTTTTTTTTTTCGGAATTTTTTTGATTTTTTTTGCTTTGGTGAAATTGCTACGCAAAAGTAAAAGGGGAAAAGTTTTGGAAACCCAAGCAATTCGGTAATCCCCAAATGAATTTTTTCTCTTATAAACTGATGTAAAAAAATGCCCCAACACACCAAAAAAATTATTGTGGAGTGATGAAATTTGGGCCCAATACGTTTGTCTAAGTAACATTTTTAATTGATTAAAGTTTGAAGATCTCAGGTAGATGTGGGCACGATAAGAGTAATTTCAAATGTGAAATGATAGTACATTAATTAATAACCAGTGTAACACCCAAAGAACTTTGAATTAACCATTCACACGTGAATACATTGTGTCTTTACAGGTGCCGGATATCAGTTTGTGGGATGGAATTACATGCTTGTTGAAATTTGATCAGCCCAATATAGGGGCTTTTAATGTTGGGGGGGAATGATTCTGGGTTGTTCCCCAATGATGTCCCATTCTTGCTCGAATGAAGAAAGTTCTTTTAAGATCTGGGAAAGGGCCAAAGGGAACACATCGACACTGCTTACAGCCCGGAGGTTATGATAGCGAATACCAACCCGGGTGTATGTCATCCTTTTGGAAAACACCCCCTTAATTCTGTTTATAAATAAGCCAATGCTGTTGAATCCCCCAAATTTGGGATAAAACATTTGCAGTTGGGTTTTGTATAACCTGCGTCATAAGAAATTCTCCCCAAATCGTGACACCAGATCAGGTCCGGTGTGTCTGGGCCGTGTACAGGTTAGTTGCAGGAGCTCAACGCCGCTACTTCTAACCAACAAACGGCCATTTTACTGTTTTTTCCAAAAGGGAGACTCAGCTTTCATCCGGAAAAATCAACAGATATCCACTTCACTCTCCTATGAGCCTAGCTTGACACTACTGATGTTTTAAACCTTAATGGTTAAATTCACTCTAGAGGTGTCTGTCTCGAACCGATTTCTAACAGTTCGTTGTGTCACTGTGATGCCAAATGCAGCTCAATTTTTTCTAAAAAGTAGTACTTTTCGCCACAGCTATTCGCTGTACGTGGCGATCTTCTCCGTGGTCACAAGCACCCGATTACCCCGGGAAACCCCGTACAAGGGGAAACATCTTCCCCGAAACTTGGGGGGTGCGGTAGCTCGTAGTTAAGGGATCGAATAAATGGCAGGCATGTCACGAGGCCCCGTTTTCCACTAAAAACCCGTCGTGCACGTAAAAAACTGTCGAGGGGCTCAAACCCTCCTCCCCTTGGTGTGGGAATTTGGAGAAGGGGTCGTCCTCGTCCTTGACCATGGTTCAAAAATTTCGAGGGCCATCGCCAAAGTCCTCTTAGCTGAACAGTCCGACGTTAATATTCACTCCCCTTTTCCCCTTTAATCCCCGTAGTCCAAACCCCCGTTCTTTCCCATACTTTGAAAGCAGTCTCAATTGAAATAAACTCTATTCATTTTTGATTACTACGATCCCAAATTTATTTTTTTCTTTTTAAAAACTGTGATAATTCGGAATGTAAAAAAATACATTGCATAGCCTCGTTTTTTGAATCCCAGACGACTTCCTCCTTTAAAACAATATAAAAATCTTGAATTAACGAATTTTTTTTAAACGATTTCCCAAATTAAAATTTTCAAAAATATCTTGAAATGAAAACTCATAATTATCTACTGAAAATAAGGATCAGTAAGATAAAATAAAAAATTTTTAAAAAGAAACACACTAATGAATAAAAAGTAAATTAATAAATAAAATTTAAAACAAAATCTTGTTTTTCCCAAAAGAGGAAAGTGTACGTAGAAGCAAAGGAAAATTTGGGAAAATTACTGCTGAAAACTATTTTTTTTTCCCTTTCTTAGTGGTTCTCGGCACCTGTACTCTCTATCTTTTCTCTCTCTCATCTCTTATCATTGTTTTTATTCTTTTTCCAATTTTGACATGTAAATTGACCCCAATGGTTAACGTTACACTTGAAGGAACACGAGATCACGGAAATCCTCGTAATTTTTTATCAATTAAATGATGGGGTTGACACTTGTGCTTCCCCCAGCTCACGTTTCACGTATACAGGATGAGGGAGTCACTAATCATAGCGTTTCTTCTGGAAAAGCAATCAAAAAAGATTTGACTACTCCTTTTTTTTACGCTATTCAAAAAGTCAAGTATTTTAAAAAATTTAAACACCTGTTAAAAGGGCTTCTGGGGAGTCACTTGTTGCTACAAACTTTTTGAGGATCCGCCAAAGCGGAAAGGGTTTTTTGATTCATCCAGCTAAAAAAAAAGGGGGGGCGAAGAGTTAATATTCTTTATTCTGCCCATAAAAAATTTCTTCGAAATTCTTTCCCCCACTCTTTTTAAAAAGGTGCTGTTTGGGTTTCGTTAAAAAGGTGACTTTTTTTTAAATAAAAAAAAGGACGCCAGGCTAAAAAAAAATTTCCGTAAATATATGAAACATTTTATTAATTCAAAAAAAATACTTTAAATTACGCAATTCCTTTAATTTTTCTAAAAAAGTATTTTTTTGTTTTTTTTAAATATATCATTTTCTAATACATCGGAAATTTCGGGCAAAAATCCTCCCTACTGAATTTTTGCTGCGTAAAAATTCCTTCTCGATTTTCTCTACTTGTCCAAAAAACATTAACAATTGAAAAAATCTTTCAACTCTGCTGTTCCCGGGGAGCAAAAAGTAAATTCAACAAGAATAATTAAACTTTACAAAAAGTGTTCATTTTTGGGAAAAATTGTACTTTTTACCCATCTTTTTCCCTTTCAGCATGTGATTTTCCAATTTTTCGGTTATTAAATTTCAATATGCACATTTTTAGTCTTTTTTTTTTCTTCAAAAACAATCGTCCTCGAAAACAATTTCTTTCCATAAAAATCTGCATGCCGAACGAAATTACGTAAACGGTAAAGTTTAGGAAGAAAAAAAAAAATAACTGTGTGACACAAATCAATTCAGGGGTTATTCTGGGTACTTTTGGCAGTTTATTCCTGAAAATGTATGACCAAAATATATATACACTGGTTTTAAAACTTGCAACAATGAAAAAATTTTGCAGATAGCCTAAATTTAAAAAAAAGGGCTGGAGATCAGTACAGTGAACACGTAAATCAGTAGAAACGTCATGCGTATGCAAATATCAGGAACAAAACGTCAGAAGCGATGTGAGCGTACGCAAAATGCGTAACGCCCGGCGCGCGCTGCTCAACAGTAGAATAAAATGATGGATGGAAACGCAATTCAACATATTCGCTGCAAGTGCCAGGGGAGTCAGTTCTGAAAATGGCAAGAAGAAATCCCCCGGACGACTTCACCGTGGAAGAATGATCGGAAGCTGGAGGACGGGAGTACTGTCACCAGTGTAGCTGCAGAATTCGGAATCAACAAAAGTGTCGTTTTTGCGCGCGGAAAGCGTTCAAACCCACAGGTACATTTGTTAGAAAGGTTGGTGGTGGCCGCCCGAGGACCAAAACTGCGGGATGACCGATATATCATCCTACAGGCGAAAAGGGTCGGACAGCACCATTGCTCAGAAGCTCTGTACAACAACGGGTCGACAAGGTGTCGCGGTTTACTGTGGCCAGACACCCTCACAAAGGGGCCTATTTGCCCGCCGTCCTGAACGCTGCCTCCCGTTGAAAGTTGGCCACCGAAGCCACCGTTTACAGTGGGCCGAGAACACAAAAACTGGACAACTGATCCAATGGAGTCGTGTCACTCTTTACGGATGAGAGTCGGTTCAGCACCAGAAGCGATTCTCAACGCGTTTTGATTTGGAGAGAGATCGGGACCCGGTTTTCCAGTAACATCAGAAAAGCACCGTTACGGTGGTTCTGGATTCTTGTCTGGAGGCATTATGCTGAACGGGCGACTGAGCTTCACATTTTCGACAGAGGGTCTGTAACCGGGGATCGCTATTGTGAGGAGGTACTTCTTCCCCATGTGCGTCTTTCCCAAAGTGCCATTGGCCTAGACTTCATTTTTATGGATGACAATGCACAGCCACATCGCACTCTTGCTGTTGAGGAGCTGCTGGAAAGTGAAGATATCACTCGAAAGGATTGGCCAGCTTGCTCCTCAGATTTAAATCCCATCGAACATGTGTGGGATACTTTGGGGAGACGTATTGCCACACGCTTACATCATCCGGAGAACAACCGACAACTCAAACAGATGTTGATTGAGGAATGGGCACTCCTACCTCAAGAAATGTTGCACCAGCTGGTTCTGAGTATGCGGAGACGGTGCGAAGCAACCATTGTAGTAAGGGGAGGGCATATACCATATTAAGGAACATCTGCTTGTTGTTCTTCCTGTTGGATAGACAATCATGAGTCAAGATACTATGCGTTCAATAAAGCTTGTTTTTGTTTGATTCCATACCGTATGCGTTGTATTCCTTTTTCAGCGCCGATGCTTTCGTCATCATTTACGTACATGATACTCTCCCTCATTTCAGAATTTCATGTCTCTCAGATGATTTTTCGTGAAGTTATGGCAATAAACCCACCTGTTGCTTAAGTTTTGCACACCAGTGTATATATATATATATATACAACGAAATATATTTATCTTTTATAACCCCGTCCGCAACCCCACACCAAGGGAGTCAATTTTTGTAAAACTCGTTGTTAACGAATTTCTACTCAACAAAAGAAACATGTTTACTAAATTTCAAGTATAAAAAAATCCAACACTAGAAAAACGGGAATTCTTTTCATCTATAAGGACGCAGCAACCCCTAGATGTCTATTTCACAAAACATGTTCATTGCAGATCTATATACTCAACTAAAAATACACGCTAACCAAATTTCGTCTGTACATTTAAAATGGGAAATGTACATAAAATGGGAGTTTTTGCCTGTAACGACCCCACAATACTTCTTTGAAGTCGATTTAAACAAAGTCCATTAATAAGAAATCACTACTCAACAAAAGAAACACCCCTGCCAAACTTCATAAGTCAATCTTAAAGATCAGTTCTTAAACGTTGCCAAATCAAGAGATGTCTCCAAATGTTGTAATCGCTTTATAAACACGAGCTGGAGAAGTTTTTCACTATTGGCTACGTTTCACGGCATTTGGCGACTTTGCACTAGCACAAGAACCCTTCCTTATACAAGAGGGCTTTAAATAAAAATTCTCTCGAAGTAAATTTGATTTTTTTTTTTGGCAGAAATATGTTTACGGCTCCTTTTTAAAACATCGGCAATGCTCTTTGGAACGATACAATCAATGGTGTGAAATTGTGTAAGTTCCAAGCAAATATACAAACACTCATATACATGATGTGTATTTCATTTTCCATCATTTAGAAATTTTAATGCCTTTAGGAAACAAGAAAACATACATTTAAAACACTACATTCGTCAAAATCTCTCTTTTAAAGATAATTTTATATACATTTAAAACCTTGAAAAGATCCCGATTTCTAAAAGCGAACCATCAGCATTGCTTAAAGGGGTTCTTTTATTACTTTCCCCTCCAACAAAATATTTCACGCCCTTCCGACAATTTTTCCGCCACACTTTCAATGAAGTTAGGCTTAACTCCGATAACGGGGACCTCTTTCCACATCTCTAAACAAGAAATCGAAGCAAGAATAATTAGTAAGAAAGCACAAAATCTTACGAAACTCCCTTCCACCCCACCCCACTCATCCATCCACCCTTCTCTTGTTGTGTCGAGACATCTGCTTCCCTGCTGGAAAACTTTTCTCCCGAAAATCCTAAAAGATTTAATCCCGAAAACGTTGGCAATTTCTTTTCATGGAAACCAGCCATTCGGAACAAATTTTCCCCTTTACGCTTCGAATTGTTTCAAAAGAGATCAAAAATCGTCTGCTGTAATTTTCTAGAGACCCTGTTTGTTTTACTCAAATATTTAGCAGGAAGGGGGGTATCGCTGTTTGTTTTAATTGTAACTCGGTGAACTCTGAAATCGTTTGAGAGAAGGGAAGAAGTATCTGCTAGAAAATCGTTTGGTGCACTTACCCCCCACAAAGTTTGTATCTCTTTTCCCCGCGAAAATTTTCGTTTGTTTCTGTTATTGGATTTGATTTAGACCATTGATTAGTTGGAGTTTCCGATAAGATGGATAAGACTCCTACCATGAAGTTTTAATTGCGACGCGCCTTGTTTAAACGATTGGGAGTGTAAAAAGTAATCTAAAAATCCAAAATTTTTGAAAATGGTTTAAAATATTTTCAAACAGATTTATTTTTAGTGCCATGTAAAAAAAGAAATATTAAGGAGAAAAAAAAATGAAACGAATATACATTGTGAAACGAATAGCTATTTAAGAAAAAATAATGATAGAGGTAATAAACTTTAAATTCTTTTACGCGAACGTTATTAGCACGCTTTAGGAACAACATTATCTAAGAAAAAATACCTGTTTTTGTTGGTGTTGTTTATAGGCTGATTTATCCTAATCCGTTTTAGAGAATCACTGATTTTTGCTCAATCAAGATCAAAATTAATCAATAACTGCAAGTTTAATTTTTAAAAATACTTAAATTTGGTACAAGTATGGAGAATTACTTTTTAAACATTGATTCAAACGTAAGGGCCCTTTCATAGGTGTCAACTTGGGCAGCACCTAACAAACAGAACATATTCGAGAGCTTATTTGAGACGGATCTATACGCGTTTTTCCAACTAATCCTCTTGGGAAATCTTTGGGCTATCAATTCGCGTTATTCACAACCAACCAATGGAAGAAGAAAATCTTGATATTCAAATTAACTTACTTAACATAGCCAAATTTTCTAGCTAGAATAGAAAAAGAAAGGGGGTAAGCCAGAAACCAAAGGGGAAATTGTAATGAGGGGGTATCATATTTGAATTATTGTAATTAAAGTCTTATTAGGAAGAAGCTTTAAAATGACGATTGTTCACTGAGATTAAATTGATATTAGATTAAATAGGATGATAGATTAGGTCCTATATAAAGTAAGGATCGAGTTTGATAGTCACCTAATCTTTCATGAAATACCGTCGTTGTTCCACTTGAGCGGTTAGCTCTGAGACATTCTCTTTCTGTTATTAATTGAATTTGTGTCGTTTTATTGTGTCATAAATAAATAGATTGATTGGATCATGGCTACTGTTTCTTCCTTTCCTCCCACATATCTAGGTGCCCAAGAGAGAGGTGTTAACCTCCCACGATTCTGGATAGAAATCGCCTGGGTCCCTACATACGTGGTCAAATGGCCTTCCCTACGATGCTATTTCCATAAAAAAGTACTCGAAAGCACCATTTTCTCACGATTAGTTGACTTAAGAATAAGGATATTGTGGGAGCTACGCTCTTCACAAGCTGCTACTTGTGTATTGAAGTCGAGAAATATCCAGATGTTGTATGAACTACATTGAAAAGTCACATAAAAATAAATTAACACAGAAAGCAGCACTTGAAGGGAATCAATGCGTTTTGTTATTCCTGAATTTTTATTCGCAATTCTAAACAAAGTTCCGCCAATTTACTATCATCCAGTGTGGGTGGTGAAGCCCAGTGGTTGAATAGTTAGAGCATCGCGTTTCCACACCACAGGTCCGAGGTTCAAACCCCGGGTTAGGCAAGGTTGATTCAGCCTTGCATCCCTTCAAAAGGGTCGATAAATGAGTACCGAGTTTGCTTCAGAACCTTAGGGCCCAAGGTCGCGTATACTGAGTTGGGCACAGTAGGGGGATGTTGCGCCATTGAGTTAAGTGTAGGTTTAATATTTCGAAATGATTTTATTTTAAAGCACAAAAGAAGCATTCCAACAACAAGAAGTAGAAAAACAACACTGTTAGCTGATTTTGAACGTTATCGGTGACAAGATTTTCATACAGTTACAGACAGATCTGTTCCGACGGATCAGTTTTATTTTTATGGATAGCTAAAACAAACAAATTTAACAATTTTGATATGAGATACTTTTTTAAGAGATCATATAAACTCTTAATGCAATAAACCTCAGATATCAAAATAGCGTACAAAAAGTAATTTTTGTAGACTTTCACAAAGATGAAATAAAATCTACACCAAAATGAATCCAAATCCTACTTAAATTTAAATTACAAGAGAGAGAGAAATTTGTTTTTGTGCTACATATAGTTCGACAATAAACTCTTAAAAAGAATATTTGAATCATGTTTCAAAAAGCAAGAGAATTGCTTTTTTATTATTTAAATTAAATATACATTCAGCGTGCTTTATTGAAAACTATATGTTCCGTGCAATTCAGTATTTAATGTAGAAAGAACACGTACATTTCTTTACTAAAGCAAAAAATTTTATCTAGCACAATTTACCTGTAGTAACATCGGAGAAAACTTAATTTATATTTTAAGTTAAATTCAACAATCAAAAAAAAAAAAAAGAACGAAGTAAACGTTTGAAAATTATAATACGCGTTTTCCAATATCCTGTTTTTTTCTATATCTTTTGGAAGATACTGATTATTATTCAGTTGGATATTAAAATTTTCCTTTTTCATGTAAAGTTTAAAAATATTAAATATGAATTATATAAAAAATAAGACTTTTAATGCATTGCTTCTTTTTGTTATTCTATTTTTAAAAAAAAAAACTGTGCACATCTTCCTTTTTTATATTGAATTCCAAATTAAATTCCCTGAAAAGAAAATCGAAATTTATTTTCTAACAATATTCATGAAAATACCGAGAACACAAAGAATAAAATAAGTTATTTGAAACATTATTAAATATAATTGGATGGGTGAATTTAATTTTCCTCAACCGCAACGCTATATACATATTTTCCAATTCCATTATAAGCAGCTTGCACAAAAAATATTTAATTGTGACCAAGAGTATGAGATTTTTTTGTTTGAATATTTATTAAAATCGCATTTATAAACAAGTAATTTGTCAATTCCTACTTTGAATGGATGAATAGAAAGTATTTTATTAACGATTGAAAATAGGAATAGGATATATATATAGGGAGAGAGTGAACTAATAGCAGGAATTGAAAAAAAAAGCATGATTTGTCTGCATTGTTGTAACAATGCACACCCGATTTGGCTGAAAAACAGGTTTTCGATGCCACCTTTTGTCTTTGTTTTAATAGTTACATTTAGTAACACACCTGGGAATGATGTTAAAATCGGCATCAGGAATCCTGACCACTGTTTTGTCTTTAGATCGGAACATTGCTATTAGTGGTGCTCTCGATCATGCTCTCAACTCTTATAAGAACAATATCCGGATCGTGACAGACAGCAGAAGCTCTATCCAATATTTGAAGAATTGGCCAAAAATTATGGGCAGTACTGGTCTAGATATTTTATCCAAATTAGTTAGGCTCGGTCAGAGGAAACAAGTATGTCTCCAGTGGATTCCATCACATGTGGGTGTGCTTGGGAACGAAGCTGCTGATGAGCTGGCTGGTAGGGGTTGTGATCTCTCTAACCCCAGTTCCACTGTTTTAACCCATTCGGAAATTCCTTCCTTCCAATGAAATCAAATGAATTTAACTTGGCGAAACCCTCCTGCTCACCACTGGTAGGCAGTTAAGAGTCATGGACTATCTATACAGTGCAGGAGTTCCAGGGGCTCATCAGACGGCCTTAGCGCGGTTTAGAAGCGGTCACCTGCGTAGTATGACTTTTGTGCAGGGGGTCAAGTCTTTCTTTACCTGTCCCTGCTCTCTTTCTCTCTCAGCTTCTCCTGCTCATCTTCTGGACTTCTGGGGCATTTCCCTGCGACAGTTGTATGAACAGCAAGACCTGGTGTGTGACACTATTACACGGAAAGGTCAAATGGACTTGGTGTAGGCTTTCCTGCTCCAAGGGGATTGGAAACAACAACAACACAGTTACATTGTTACAACAATAGAGACGACTCTAAGGTGGCGTCAAAAACCAGTAATTAATTTAATTAATGAATCAATATTTGAAAAAACTGTATTAACATCAAGTGTCATCCACTACAAGTTAAAAAAATATATATTTGAACTTGATTGGATGAATAGAAATTATTTTACTAACGATTGAAAATTTGAACAAGATAAATAAATATATAAATATATAGAAAGAGTGAGCTAATAGTAGGAATTGAATAACACGCGTGTTATTGGAAAGTAACTCTTGATTTTGCGCGATGGTCACAAGGGACGAAGACAATGCCTTCTTCAGATTTCCACGCTGCAGCAACGTATAGAATTCTAGTCTCGGAAAAATAAAATGAAAATAAATTGGCATCAGGGTTAGAACCCTCGACTTGACAGAAATAACGCCGGGTATGCCTCTGTGGTGGCCTAGTAACATAGCCACTAGACAAAAGTGATCACCTCTGTCAGGATGTTGTTATTGGCTTATAAAGCTACAACTACACATTACGACTATGGCCCCTTCGTGACTACAACAATTTTTTGAATATAAATCGATATTTATTATTTATGAATCACACACACAACGTGTTCTTTAATTTACAGGGTTAGCCAAGTGGTCATGGTCACAAACTTGTGAGCGGCGTTGTCGAGTCGCGTATTCGAATCCCGATGACACTGAAGACCCGCCGTGTAGAATGGCTGATGCACGTTAAATATGTCGTGGCTCAAATTCCACAAGTGTTTGTGATGTGAATGTTCGGAGAGTGGGGTGCCGACTCAGGTGCTGTTCTCTTCACTTGACTGTGGTTATAAATTGCGAGATGCGTCGTCAGTAGCTCTCTTGTTGCTTTCAATGTGAAGCTAGTAAATAATCATTCACTTTTAAACTTATGAACGGCAAATAAAATTTTAGTAAGAATTTAATAATCATTTAGCTAGTATTTAACAGTATATATATAAATATAATATATATATATATATATATATATATATATATATATATATTAATGTAATAACTATCTACAGTACTTACAGGAAAACCTTCAACCCTGCCGGCTATGTGACGTAGTTGGTTTGGCGCTAGCCTTGTACGCTTGAGGTTGCGGGTTCGATCCCGACCCAAGTCGTTGGATTTTCATGATGCAGAAAATCAACAGCGCCCATGTAGTACGATTATGCAGCAGGTAAAAGATCCTTTGAGTGTCTGTTTGGCTTAAGTGCTCTCGACAAAATTAAATTCCTAGAACAAGTTCGCATCGTCAAAGCTCAGGTGCAGCCCTCGGGGGAGGAAACTGAACGTCAAAATTACTTGCGGTAATTGGTATCTCCTATATGGTGCCGAACTAAAAAGTGATACCAAATCCCGGAGAATGTGCTAGGTCTGCAATGGTAAAAATACCAATCCGCAGCCCCATTGGGAGAAAATAAAGCTCTTCAACCTGGTTGGATGAGTGAGTGTTATATTAGCGTCGAGCTATAAAACTGTTCGAAGACTATTGGCAACGAACCGCGTAATTCTGAACCATGGTCAAGCGACGAATACGAATACCCCTTCTCCTAACTACCACGGGAAGGACGTTTGAACCTTGACAGATTAAACGTGCATCGCTCCTCTCTACAAGGCGGTACTCGGCTCGAACCCATGACGCGCCAGCCAAGAGTTCGAGACCTTGACCACTAGGCTACCACCGCAGCTACACAAACTGGATGGAAAAATGCCGAAATGTTCTTACATATCCCCAATTCTGGTCTAAATGTATATCTTCGCAAATACGCTTTCGTAGTTCTTTTTACACTAGTGCTATGTTCATTGTCACGTCACGTCAGCTCTTCTTGTAAGCAGTATTAGAATGTTTTGGGTATTTAAAGACTTAGAGAGCTCAAAAGAAAAACTTCTCTCATTTATTTTGTTAAGCTTCTGCTTCTCTTTGTTGGAGGGGCTTCAACGCAGAAAAATAGAAGAAAAGAAGTTTCGCTACTTTGCTTATTTCAGTGAGGGGACAGCTGGGAACAAGTGCTTTATATTTTTAACAGCGTAATGAAGATAAGTTATTTCTTGAGATTTTTACTGTCCACATATGTAAATGAATGTTATACAAACGGATTAAAAAAAGTTTTGTTCTTAACAATGGCCGAATAAAAAGAAAAGATCATCGTTAAGAAAGAAAATCATATATATACTTTCACCACATTTCTGGACCAACAATAATGAGTGACGAAAAGGAATAAATTTGTAAGCTTGGTTACTTACGACCTAGTATTAAGTTTCTGTTTTGTTTTTGTGGAAGGGGATTTTCAATTTTATTTATGCTTGTTATGAAATGTTATGTACATATAATTATATCATTAACAAGTAATATAAAAAAAAAATTAAAAGTCTATTCCTACTTAGGTCAACAAAGAAAAATTTTATTTTCGTTACCTTTGAGAATTTTTTCTCCCATATTAATTCCCCACTAAAATTAATTAAATAAATTTAATTAATGAATTAATATTTTTTTAAAAACTATATTACCATCCACTACAAGTTTAAGCTATCCGACTACGTTCGGAATCGTGATTTTAAAAAAGCACATAAATGGATAATTTTCATGATATTTAGTGACACTTAGATTAGAATACACGTATAAAATTGTTTTAAGGCATTTTGACAAAAAAATTAATTAAATACAACATTTTGGAAAAAATTAACTTAGAATAACCTTTTTTCCACAAATGTTCTCCTTTTTTAAAAAATGCTTCTATTATAATAATATTTTACCTGTATATCTCAGACCTCTCTACAGAGGCTCAACTAGAATTTTTGAAAAATTCACATTATTTTCAGAGTTACAACCCATTGAAATAATTATCGGCATTTTTTTCTTAAAATTTCTCCCCTCTGTTGTCGTAAAACATGGATAAACCCACTTCTAAGTTCTATATTTCAAAAATTCTAGTTGAGCCTTTGAGCCTTCTGTTGAGGTCTGAGTTATATACAGGCAAAACATTATTATAATAGAAGCATTTTTCACAAAAGGAGAATATTTTGAAAATGGGTCATTCTATGTACATTTTTCGTCAAAATATTGTACTTAAATAATTTTTTATTGTAATACTATTCTTAAAACAATTTTATATACATTTTCTAATCTAAGTGACACTAAATATCATAAATATTATCCATTTATACGCTTTTGCAAAATCACTTTTCCGAACGTAGTCGGATGGATACCTTAAAAAATGTATTTGAACCTGAGTGGATGAATAAAAGGTATTTTATTAACGACTGAAAATTTGAACAAGATATATAAATATATATAAGGTGAGTGTGAACTAATAGTAGGAATTGAAAAAAAAAAACAATCAAAATGTTGCACTATGAAAGGCAATTTTTATCTTTCATTTTTGACTAAAATCCACAGTTTTTGGATTAAATTAGTATCTCCTTTAAAGTGATTTCTTACAAGCTGTGTGGCCACACACGGTAGGGTCGCGAAATCGTGGTCAGCGTTATCGACTATCGGGTTTGAGTCTTGACAGCTCTGAAGACTCGCCGTGTAGAGATGCTAATACACGTTAAATCTGTCGTTGCATTAAGTCCTCCCGTTGGTATGATGTAGAATTTCGGAGAGGGATGTGTCAGCTCAGGTGTTGTCACGTCATTTGATCGCCGTTCAAAATAAGAAAGTCCGTCACCAAGACCCCTCGATTTGCTGTAAAGTGCGGCGACAGTAAGAAATGAAGCAAAACCCTCAACGCGGTATTTTCAAGCTAAGTATCTGCGCATTGTAGGATGTTAACCTGTAGTGTGACTGTTTATGTGACTGCGTAGGATGTTTCATTCAAAACATCTAAATGGTTAAAAGATTAAAATCACTTGGCATAGATAATAAAAATATTATAAAAGAATCGTTATTTCCGAAGTTCATTTTTTCTGAAGATTAGCGGATCTGAAAATTCTCTGCTTACACAAGGAAATATACGGCATAGATTTATTTTCTTGGAATAGCAAAAAAATTTACGGATAGAAATTCAATTTATTGAATTGCCTACTCAGAGCTGGAACGATTTTTTTTAAAAGCAACAACCTCTTTGAAAGGTAAAGTAACAACAGTACGATTTCTTTCTTTTTTTAACACACTTTTTATTAGATTCACCTGTATGTAACGGAATCTTTGAATTAGATTTTTGCCCACCACTTTTAATTATAAGATTAATTCGAAATTTTGTACACTTGTCAAGGACCGATGATAATATAGTAATTTAATAATTTTGTTCCATTGTCCTGATCAAAATAATCAAGATTAACGAATTTCCATTACCAGATTTAGCGACTGATTCCAGATCTCAGTTCCTGATTTGGCGACTAATTCTACATTTGGCAACTGAAAGATTAAGTACAACCTAAAGCGAAAACGTGTTTCAGCAATTTCTTACTATAATATAAACAATTGTCTCAGTTTTCTGAAAATGAAATATATCGATTGGGCTAAAAATGAAAAATAAATTATAGTTAAAAAAAACTATAGCGTGTACTACATTTCACACTAACTCTGCATCTCGGAATAGAACTAGTAAGAAATTATAAAATTGATATCACGCATCCCACGCTTTTATCACAATGACATTAATTTTCTCGTTAATCATTTTATTTTTATATTAAGAATTATTTTTTAATTTTTAATTCATTCAACTATAAAAAGCGTGTTTTTTAGTTTTTTTAAACTATAATTTATTTCTTCTGCGTTTTAATCGAATGTAGCTCTTTCATCTCTATTCAGTTCTTTTTCCACACCACTCCGAAAAGACGGACGTCAAAACAAAACATCTTTAAAATTTCACGTGAAGAAACAACCTCCACCGACTCTTATCCTGTCAAATAAGAGCGCATTATTCTCCTGCACCAAATTCCACAGCAGCATCTTCTTCCTCCAACAGTTCACCTTCGGCGCACCCCACGAGACCGGGGTCCTACCGCTGTATTAACTTATATCTGAAAGCACTTTCCTTGGAAGAATGGAAACATTAAGGGAGGGAAGACCGGAGGAGGGGGTTGTAATGGCAAGGGACTCGTTTCATGCTTTGCCACGCAATCATCCCCTCGCTACCCCCTGCCTCTTTAGAACGATTGCTATTGTTTTATTCGACGCAGTGGGGGAGAGCTGCGGGTGATCAGGATAAATGAAGAAATGTCTAGATTTGCGACGGATCCTTGGGGTTTATACACAGTCAAATGTAAGAATCACATTTCAAGAATTGAAAATGTTACAGATTAGATTCTTTTTCGCGTTAACGCTAACTCTATGGAAACAAGAGGGACTAATGTCTGAACACCTTGTGAAAATACCTATTACTTTTTTTTTATCTTTAAGGTAACAAATAAAAATAATAAAGAAAAAATTACATGCAATGCGCATGTTAATTTAATTGATGATGATATCTGTTCTTGTGGTCTGGATGCTGAAACTGCGGAATATGTGTTGTTGTATTGTAACCTATATTTTTGTAAAAGGGAAAAATTTAAAAAGGAGTTGAAACGTTTGGGTATTTTCTGGCATCTGTTTTGTCTTCGTTGGTCAATTGTACTGAAAGCTTTAATGTCTTAAGAAAATTTGCTTACTGTATAGATTTTTAAAGTTTTATAGGTACCTCCCCTTTTTTATATTTGTGTATTTCCTCCCTTTCTTTTATTTCATTTGTCTCTTAAATGTATTTTTAGTTTTGCTTTAAATTTTACAATGATGTGACCACTTACGCGCCTGTGAGCCTCATGTTATGCAATGTGGAACATGAGGAGTTTTGCTAACAAATTTATTTTGTAAATGTGTGTGTGTGTGTGTGTTTACGAGGCTCGTCCGGAAACCAAGTACCGTTTTGGAAAAACTGTGACGTCTCTCGCGTCTTTCTGCTAACATAACTCCTATGTTCTTTGACGGCCACGATTAATGGCAAAACTTTTCCAACCCAATACCAAGAAGATAAACAAAGATAATATGTAAATTAGATATACTATAAAAGGATAGAAGCTTTGATGATAGGATATAGCGCGGCAAGCTTAGAGATAGTAGTGTGGAATTATTCTGATCGATAGCGTGACAAAGCTTAGTGTGAAATCTTGCAGATCAAGAGTTAGCAGTCCGATAGTTTTAGAAAGAATAGAAGCCTAAGATAAAGAAGTTGGAACCTTCGTATATAAAGTTTATAGATATCATTCTCTAGGTAAAGGAAGGAGAACTGAAAAAGGTAATATTAGATATAAGTAATTAGATGAATAGGATTATTAATGATAATTGAGAAAAAAGGATCTAGTTGCGTGACGATTTGGGATCGTGGTTTAATTTGGGGGACTCTCACTTAATTAAAATTGTCAAATTAAATTTAAGTAATATAAGTTATTTTAATAAAAGTTGTATTAAAATTATTATGTCTCATCATTTTGATAATCCACACCGAGCTTCGGGAACCGGCAAACGGTCATCACAGGATGGTTTTCGCAATCCCCCTGAACTTATATAATTCTGGGTTAGGTAATGTAGGTGGAAGTAGGTTCACCTGAAATGTACTTTAGGTCAGAGAACATTGCAGAGTTTATAAGGTATCGATAATAACATACAGGTTTGAAATCCCAATTCTGCTTTTTTTTTAAAAAGTCATCTCAGGGAAGGGCCCCGATTGGTATTCGATATTTTGGTTTGGGTTTTTAGTGCAAAATACAGCCACGGATTTTGCGGAAAATGAATTAGCGAAGGCTTTTCCGCGGGCAAAAAAAAAAGAAAAAAACCGTCGGAGTTTTATGCATCCCAGCAGGGGAAAAAATCAGGATCCCACTGATTTTTTTTATAGATTACTAAAAAAAGAGGTTTAGAATTAGGGAAAGTCCCAAGCGCAGTGGATCAATTTTAGTTCGACTCGAACCAAGATCCAGGACTACGGGAAATGAAACCACAAAACACGATACAACTTTTTTGAAGTCTTCAAAATTTGAAGAGAGATATTCTTTCAAATTTCAAAGGGGGTTTTCAGCGATAATATAGAAAAAACGAGGTCAAAATGCGCATAGATGCCTAATTTTTAAGCAATGTAAAACAGGAATTTTGAAAAAGACGTGACCAAATAACAGAAATGAGTTTTATGAGAATGCCTCAAAATAATGAGGGTTCGAGAGGAATAGGTTTCGAATAATGATCAAAAATTCAATAACAGGGGTTATAGGTAAATGACGAAATGATAATTTTAATAAGGGGGCCGTAGAAATAGGGGTTCGGGAAAATTTCAATCGGGAAACGATAGGACGCAAAGGGGAATTAAATTTGTAAAGGTTTGATCAACCTCAAATTACAAGAGAAATAGACTTTCTCCGATATGTATAGCCCCTAGAACTTCCCCCCGTTCCCATTTTATTAAAAAACACATTTTTTAAAACGCTAGGGACACCGGGGCAAAAAATCATTTATATCGGAAGAAGTATATAGAAAAAATTTTTTTTATAAGCAAATTAAAAATCACGAGCCCCGGTAATAACAGCACAGGGTGCGAAATGCCAAAACAGGGGGTTGTAGAATTGAATATTCGGATCAGACAATTCGAAAGGAATTGTAAAAGGGTTTAAAG
>BMAV01012052.1:0-23882 GCA_019973955.1 Trichonephila inaurata madagascariensis
CATATTCATTTCTATAAATTTAAATACATTCTTGGCTTCGGAAATTGTTTTTTTTTATGTGTAAATCTTTCCTCTCGGTTGCTGGATATTTGTTGGGAGTGATTTCGTAAAAGGGACGGATGTTTTAACAGGATGTGACGTAAGGGCGTGCTACTTGATTTGACCAAAGGGTGCTTGGCTGTGTCTTTTCGTTACCCTTGAGGGGGTCCAACTTAGTAGCCATCAAGCACTCGACTCAAATCCTAGTCATGATATTGGGGACATAAGTGCGGAAGAATGCTTTTTTGAAAATGGATAAACAGTGATTTCTGGTTATACATTTCTTCGAACAAAGGGTTTAAAAAAAATTAAAGATTTCCGCATTTTGTATTTTTACCATATAACAAGGTGGTTCTGTTTTTAAAAAATTATCACCCTTTCCCCCTGTTTTTTAATTTGTTTGCCAAAAACTAAACCCGCCAAATATGAATGATGAACCAAGCTCGAAAAGAACACAAATTAGAATGTTTGACTGCTAACAGGGGTTTGGGCCTTTTTTTCAACGGTTTTAAATGCTTTAAAATCACAAGTATTTTGTCATATTTTAGTTATCAAAGTCTTTTTTGGCCCCCCAAATTGAACAAGAATAATTATTTTGATAAAATTTGAAAATTACTCCTTTTTTAATTAAATAAAATTTTTCATTAAAGATATAATTATTCAAAAGAAAATTTTTTTCAATCATCCCCGATTTTTTCGGGAAAAAAAAGTTAATATTGTGTATTTACCACGATAACATGAAAGATGTTAAAATCATATGCGACTATTTAAGACTCGCTTTTTTTTTTTTTTCCGTTATTGAAAACTGTTTTGCACCATTCACTTTCTTTTTCAGAAATGGGTCCGAATGGGGCAGGGTGGTAAACCCTTTTTGAGGACAAGTGCCATTTAAAAAAAAATTTAAAAAAAATAAAAAAAAAATGCGGAAAAACACTTCAAACCCCAAAGGGGAAAAAAATTTTTTGGAAAAAATTAAAAAATTTTTTTTAATAAAAAGCTTTTTTTTTTTTTTTAATGTAATTTTTAAAACAATTTTTTTTGAAAAAAAATCTGAATTTTTTTTTTTTTTTGCCCTTTTTAAAAGGGGGTTTGGGGGAAAAATTTTAAATTTTTAAAATAAATGAGCCAAAACCCTTTAACTCCACCACAAACGGGAACTTTAGGCCCAAATTTTATTTTACCCTTCCCAGGGGGTCTTTGGGATTCCCAACCTACAAAAGCATTGAAAAACCGTGTAAAGTTGAAAAATTGCTCGTTAGAAAATTTCTAAAATTCAACATAATTCCTTGTATTTGCTTTTCAGTGTAAGGTGTTGTAGACGGGGGTTCCAACCGGGCCGCAGTACTAAGTTGCGGGCCCCTCGACTCCCCTTTTAAAAATTTTAAAAAAATCAGGTTTTTAAAATTTTTTTATTTTGAAATTTTTTTAAGGGAAATTTATATTTTTTTATAAATCTAAATTTTTTGCCTATTAACTGTTCTTGTTTTAAAATAATCCTTTTGATTTAAAAAAAATCCTTTTGATTAAAAAAAGATTTATATTTTATCAAACAGTTGCTTTGATTTTTCTATAAAAATTACTTTTTTTAAAAAATTCCCAATTGCATTATGCATATCCTTTACTATAGCTATACATGATTCTCTTTTTGTGTGCGATTTTCTTTTCTCCTCCTTTCTGTTTGGGGTGCCCAAAAGCAAAAGGCAATCGGGAAAAGTTTTTTAAAGTTTAAAAAAAAAAATTCAGGACGGTTAAGATAAAAAGGGAATGCTACTTTGAGAATGACAGCCCAAACAATTTCAACAATGAGTAACGAAAGATCAATTCAAAAAAAACCCTAATTTTTGAAAATGGCAACTGTAATTTTTTAAAAAATTTGATCATTTTATTATTATATATAAACATTTTTATATTATTTTGTCTGTATACATGAAAATAATGAAAAAAATAATAATTCATTTTGTTTTAAATTTTCCTCCCAAAAAATATTCTTTTTTTTCCAAATCTGATATAAAGGTCATATTTTTATAAGCGGCCCCGAGTTTAAAGTTTTTCCCAAAGGGGCCCCCGGTCATTTGATTCACCCTGCTTTAACAAAATTTTTGAGTTAATTTTTGGTGGGTAACAATTAGCTTTCTGCAGAGAAACTTAAAAAAAAAAAAGAAAATGTAGAAAGATCTGCATTTTTTTATCATTTTGAAGATCATCAAAGCCCAGCACTGAATTAATTCTGTAAAAGTGGATATTCAATTTCAAATCTATCACAGCTCGGAGCACCATTAACTTCGGTTGATGGTTTTTGCATTAACGTGAAATATGCAATTTTTTTCCCTCAAAAATAAAGACAAAAAAAAGCAAAACTTTGTCAACAAAAGAACGTATATAACCAAATAGGGTTGGAAAAAAAACATTTTTTCTCTCTGTAACCTTAAATTTAAATTATTTTATTTTCCCTAATATCGGTAAAAAAAGCAAATCCCATAGCCAACTTCATTCTAGAATAGCTAGTACTCACCCGGCACAGTTCAGAGTTTTCTTCCAGATATTTTTAAATACACTCCCTCAAATTCTTAAATTTCGCGAGTGAAAAAGCATTGGAAAGCCAATTCACTCAGCAATGCACGTGCATTCTTGCACGATAAATTTCTATTGTAACTCATTTAAGTGGGGTTTTTTTTCCAATTCCAACTTATTAGTTCACTCTCTCATATTTATAAATTTTTTTATTTTGTTTAAATTTTCAATCGTTAATAAAATACATTTTAAAGCACTCAATTGAGCTGAGATGAATGACAATACAGTAATTTAATCAGAATTATAAAAAAATTGAAAATAAATTTCTTTTTTACAAAAAAGCCACGTTAGCATCGTTTTAACCTTGTGTCAAAGTTGAAAAAATTTTTTTTTTCCAACTACTACCCCAAATAAAATAAACGAGAGAGAGATGACAAAACTAAAAAAAATTATTATTCAAAATAGACATGAGCAACTTCTCTGCTCAAAATAAAAAAGAAACAATTTGAATGATGACACGTAGAACATGGTACACGCAAGATTTTCTTGCGGAATCACAAACACTGCTCGAAAGAGCGCCCACCAGCAAAGATGCAGGCCTAACACCACCGGCGGAGGGACTGTCGAACATTAGCAAATACCCCGCGCATCTCCCGAAAATCGCCTGCTACGACGGCAATCCTCGCAACCAGGGCCTCGTTGGAGTCGACTGGGCTTACGTAAACAAGACTTCATATGGCCCAGAGGAAGAAGTCCAAGTAGGAGAGGTCAGGTGATAGTGCCGGCCAATTTACCGGACCTCCCAGTCCAATCCATCGCCCTGGATATGCTGTATCCCAGTGTTCCGCAATCCCCGGTCCGTGGATCAAATGGTGCCGGGCCGCCAAAAGAACATTAAACTATTACCATTGTATTTTAAGTGCTGCATTTCTCTCGGATTTGCGCAACTTTCCTCAGAAATAACTTTATATTCCACGTTAAATGCCTTTTATTCATTTTTGGTGCAACTATATTTTATTCTGAAGGCGTATTTAAATGTAACTAAATTAAAATTGTTAAATGAAAACGATCTTAAAATATAAACAATCAACGTGTCCCACCCTCAGCGGGCCGCGGTAAAATTATCAAACGTTGACCAGTCCGAGGCGATAAAAAGGTTGAGGAGCACTGCTGTATCCATTGCACTTCGCACATCTGCACTGAAATGTGCAGGCGCTCCGTCATGTTGGAACCACATACGAGGCTTTATGTTGGCTGGAACACTTTGCAGTAGAACTTTACATCCTTACATACAGTTAGCACCATACAGTTAAATCCTTGTGTACTACACTTTGAATGCAAATTGGATAATTTGCATAATCAGGTATTTTGTGGGAGAAATTGCTCATGTCTGTTATGAATAACTTTTTTATTTAATTTTGTCATCCATCTCGTTTATTTTACGTTTAGTGGGTAGTAGTTGCTGCCTAGTCTACGACCGAGCACCGAAGATCGTGAATAACTTAACTGTGTCCAGGGGAGGAGGTGAGTTCAAATTTCACCTCCTGAACACAGTTGAGTTTGCTAACCACCCCCAACGATTCCAATTTTGAGCTCAAAATTTAAGTAAAGTCCCAAACTTTAGGGAAAACATTTTAAAGTGATACAAAAAACCAAAATTTGAACCATGGTCAGTGACGACGACACCTGAGCCTCAGCCCTCTCCTAACACCACACCCACACCAACGGAGGCCGTTTCAGCTCTCGACAGATTTTAACGGGTTCTGCCCCCACGGCGGGTCTTTAATGGTCAGGGCTCAAACTCATGACATGCCTGCCATGTTTCGATACCATCCACTAGGCTACCCGCAGCCTAAACTTTAATGGAACCATTTTCCTTGAAAACGTTACCCCCAATTCCTATTTTCTGATCTGATGTGTACTATCACATCTTAAAGTTTTGCCCAAGAGTTTAGATACACCCTGTATACGTATTTATATTAATTGTAACTATTTAATAAAAACTAAAATAAAAAAAACTTTTTGATGATCTAAGTAGAAATTGACTTAAAAAATTTTTTTTATATCACTGAGACAACCGCATTTCAATAAAATTGTACAAATAAAGTTATTTATTATTTTTTTCAAATTTGTAAGATTTTTTATTAAGTCTTCATGTGACACTGTTACAACTCCACCGTGTAGCGGGTTTGCCACCTCTAAACTAGGGAGTGGGCAGAGGAAGGAAGATACCTGTAATATTTAGCAAGTTGATTGAAAGGCTTGGCTGTGTAAGAATGTATTGGCTCTATCTCGTAGTTTGTCTTAAACAAAAAAACAAGTTCATTATCACATATAAATCCAAGAATTAAACTTAGAATTTAAGCTATATTGTGCAGCAGCATACAGCATTAAAAGTAATCTACTTTTATTGCAGTTTGTAAATAAAAACTAACACGTTCTATCCAAAAGTTAAGAACATAATTTTTTTGTATGAAAGGTGGAAAAAAGTAAGAAATCAGTAGTTGTAATTACTCACAAAAGAAACAAATACAAATATGAGAATAGTACATTTTTTACATAAACAAGTTTATGGAGATATATAAACCATTTGCTTCTCGGCAACTAAGACATTTATACTCATAATTTTGTTTTTAATATCAAATTAGTGCTTGCGTTTTATTATCAAGTATTTTTCTACAAATTCAAAATATTTCCTCTTTTTTACTAATGAAAACATTTTATTATTGTTGGAAAAATATAATTATAAATTGTTTATGTGTATTTAAACACTCAGATAAATAAATAATTTATTAATTGCCTCATTGACAAGTAACATAAGGGATAAAGTAAGGAGAGACAAACCTTATAATTTAAATTATGATCAAGCAACGAGGATGATAGCCGAGCTGGAACCCCACTTCTAATTTCCACACCACAGCAAAATAAGGATTTTGATTTAATATGTATCAGCTCTGCTACATGATGGAACCCTTAATCGTGACCACTTGACAATAAAAACATGATGAGACTGCAATGCAACACTAACAAGTGACAATTGCCACCATTTTTAGCCTTAGGATTTTCACATTTTGTGGTATTATGTGATACACCTCTCCTGCCATTCATCACATTTATTTGTCACAGTAAATCAATTTTAATTTTCAGCATACATATGAAGAATTAGATCAAAGGAAAATATAACTTTAATTTTTGAAAAATGCTTGTAAATAAAATTTAGATTTATTCTTAAGATTCTTTAAGTATTATAAATTCTAATGTATCAAAACAGAATGGATTAAGAGTATCATGTATTTTGCCAATATATTTTAAGAGAAAAACAATTGTAAATTCCTAAAACAGTGTAGTTTCTAAAAAAGCATAGAAGAGTTTTGACAATATGTCTATTGGCATACAGATGTTGTGAATACCTATATATATATAGAAGAACTTTTAAACTTACACATATTTTACGTAATTTTCTTCTTGATTGAAGCCTTATGCATGTGATGTCAGATATTTTCATTTAAAAAAAATAAGAGCCCCCCCTTCAGAGTACTACACTATTTTAGAATTATTTAATGATCTAAGAAATTCTAAATTTTACATTGACATTTTATTTACATTAAGCTCAACATTATTTCTAAGCTTATTACTTCTATGATTCTTACTTTTTTATATTTACATTATTTAAGCTCATTCTTCTTTATAAGAATTACAAGGGGGGCATTTAAGAGATTTGGGATCAGATTGGGTTTAAAAGTAGTACTTTATGCAGTAATTAATTCCTTCATGGCCAGTGAACCGAGAAACGCCAATTCTGCAGCTTTTATACATTAAAACCGAATTTTTTTTCATCAAGTTCGGAGTTGTTGGAAAATGCCTGTTTTCTATGCAGAAGTTAGGTTTATTCCCCCAATCAATTTTTTTCAATTCATTTAATTTTTTTTTAAATTTAAAATTTAAATTTTTTTATGAAAGGTTTATTAAATATTAAACGATATTTTTGTAATTATTTTGTATTTTATAAAATAAAATTATTTTGAATATATAAATAATTATATTAAATTTTATAAATATATTTTATATTAATAAATCATATTTATAATAAAATATATAATAAATATTAAATGATATTTTACAAAAAAAATTAGTTGCAAATAGTTTTATAATGTTAAATACAATATACTATAAATAAAATATTATATATAAAATAAAATCAGTTATAAAATATATTATTATTATTAAATTAATTATTTTACAATTTTATAAAATATTTAATAAGTCCTTTTCAAATAAATTTATTTAATTTCAAAAAGAGTTTATTTAAATAATTTTAATAAATTTATTTAAATAATTTCTATGACAAATTAATAATAATTTCAGTAATAAATCATAATTTCAGTAATAAATCATAATTTTAATAATAAATCATAATTTTAATTATCAATTAATAATTTTAATTATAAACTAATAATTTTAATTATAAATTAATATTTCTTATTAATACTAATGCTTAATAATAATTAATTATAACAAATAGTGATTGATTAATTATAATAAATATTAATTAATTAATATAAGTAGTGATTAATTAATGAATTTTAATAAATAATAATTAATTTACTAATTTTAATTATTAATAATTTTTATTAATAATTATTTTAAATATTTTTATTTAATAACTATTTTTAATATTTTTAATTAATAATAATGTTAAATACTTTTAATTAATAATAATTTTAATAATTTTACTAGAAAAAAATTTAAATTATACATTTTAAAATTTTTTATTTTGTAAAATTCAAAAGAATTACAAAAATATATAATATTTAATAAACCTTTCATAAATAAATTAATTTAATTTTAAAAAATAATTAAATGAAGAAAAAAAATTGATCGCATGGAATCAACCCTAACCTTTTAGATAGAAAGCAGACATTTACCAATCAAGCTCCCAACTCGCTAGAAAAATTAAAATTTAATGTATAAAAGCTGCATGAATTTCGGCTGATTTCACCGGATTCACTGGCCATTCGAAGGAATTACATTGAGGGGTGAACACCCTAAAAGAGTACTACTATTACACCAAGTCTCGATCCCAAATGAATTTCCTTAGTCGTGCCCTCTCCTTGTTAATTTATTTCTTATTTATAACTTGATTATTTTGACACCAGCATAAATTAAGTTTGTGTAACAGTTTCCTGCATTTAATAAAATGAATATATTTTTAATATTTTAATGAATTTACTGAAATTCAAAATACAAAAATAAGTTTTTCTTGAATAAAATTAATTAAATTTCATTTAGTTTATTGTACCTTTGATAAAAATGAAATAATTCTTTTTTTTTTTATTCAATGCTTTATATTATCGTCACTGTTTTATATAATGATAAATGTTTTATGCTATTTCATGAAAAATTTTAATGATATTGAAGATGAAATCGAGAGGAATGCAGTTTAAATTGTTATTTTTTTTAGAAAAAAAAAGAAAAGAACAGTAAAATAAATAAATTTTTCAGGATTTCTTGAATTGAAATCATTAGTAATTATTGCACCCTATTCCAAGAAAACATGTCTCCCTAAGAAAGGGGAATCTTCATATTTAGGGACTTTCTAAACCGTCAAACATCCTCATTGAACAGCGTAGACCAACTACTATCTTGCTTCTATTGTTTGATGAGGTAGCATCAATCAATGAAAAAAAAGGGGAGAGTCAGCACAGCTAAAAGTGCCATCCTGAAAACATTTTAGACAAAAAATTCGCTGTCTCCAAAAGGTTAAATAAATGAAAAGCTAAGAAATTAAATAAAAACTAGAAATTTACTTTAGTAAATTCCACTTAAAAACAAATTCCGTATGTTCATATTTATGTATATAATATCATCTTAGAAATAAAACAGACAAGATATGAAGAAAAATTAAAGTTTTATTGTTCCCTATCAAATGTAACAGTTTAATATTAGCATATTTAAACAACTATCATGACAACACTGGAAGAATATCACATTCCATACTTCACAATTCATTTTAAAAAGGCTTACAATTCAGTATTGGAATAATTGGAATCTTTTCATGATCAGTTACATTAACAGATGGAATGTTATTCAACAAATGCCTCTGGTTTCACAAAAAAACATGTTTACCACTGAAAAAAATATATCTTCTCCAGTAAGCCTACAAAAACATGTATGCATTCTTCCTTGCCACTGAATTGTAACTATACGAGTCTATATACTTATATATATAAAGTATAAATATTTTAATTATCTATGAATATATGCACCTATGAATATGTAGAATTTATTTTTCTACATCAGCTTTCATATAAACTAAAACTACATCTGCAATGAGCAAAATGGCGGCTATCAGCAATATAATAAATAAGATTGCAGTTTTAATAAATATTCATATATAATATGAATTAATATAGTTAAATGGTACATAGTTAATTTAATAATGTGCCTCAAAAATAAGTGCATAGAATGACTTAGAAGAGTAAGAAAAAATACATATTCGTAACTTTTCAGTGTGATTATATAGATTGCATTCATGAAAGGTGCAATGCAATATAAAAGTGTTCATGTCGATAAAAGACATGGAACAAAAATATGTAAGCCACATGTAATGGAATATCTCATCCATTTGGTCTTTTTAAAATGTTTTCTTTTTTTTCTTTCTAAAAGCAATGACTGCACACTGACAAAAAACACATTACTCTTAAAAAATGCATAATAAAGAATATTCTGGATTTGAATTTCAAAAATAAAAACGACAAAGATTATACCATAAAAATAGAATGCGAAAAAGGTGTTAAAAATAATTAGGCTTCTGTGTTAGATAATGAAAAAGAAATTTTAAAATTTCATTATTTTGTATTTAAATTAAAATAACACAAAACCAAATAAACTGCAAAAGAGAAAAGCTTGATATAATTATCTCCAAACTTTTCCATCTATTCTGTAGGTAATAAAGTAAGCAAATAATTTATAATATTAAGGTAATACACTAAAATATACATTACAAAACCCTATAAGACGAAATCATACTATGCTAAAAAAGCATAAACAGAAAAAGAAAAAAATCTATGAACTACAAGTGACTCAGGTTTCATGCATAATTACAATATGCAATTTCTCATATCACAATTAGCATAACAATATCAAATGAAAATCTTTTGATATTGCTACTAATTTTTTTTAAAATTAAATAAGCATTTTTAATTGAAAAATTAATTCTAGGGGATAATCACTTAATTTTTAATCCAACTTTAATGTGATGATTGACTTATTTGGGATATTGTACAACAATATTATGATCCCCTTCAAAAGTTTTCAAAATTATCAATAACATGCTTCGAACTCATAATTAACAAATTCCAAAAGATAATTTGCCTCCTTTTTTATCACATGTTGGATAATAATGCGAAATTGCTCAATGTTAAGAAACCTAAGAACATTTTTAAAACATTAATCTAGCATTCCATATAAATATTTAGAGCCCCTAAATAAATCCCTCTTTTCAAAAACTACACAAAAACAAAAGACTGGAATGATACGTAAAAACTAAGATATTTAAAAAAATGCAAAGAGATAAATAAAAGCAAAAGCTATATAGACAAATATGCATAAGATTCTTAAAAAAAGCAATAATTTAATGACAAGGCAAACCTGATAGTATTATTTGCATGTAATATAAGTTATGATATTAATATAAATAAATATTTTAAGATTTATTGTAAATCAAAAAATAATTTGGTAAGTTTTCCTTTTCTTTTTTTTTAAATATAAATTATATACAGTTATTTTAAAAATTACATGTTTGTTTTGTTATAGAACATTTCTTTAGCTCAGAAATTTTATTATTTAAATTTTTGAAAAAATACTACACATCAAAAATTACACATTACATTTCACATTAAAATGTCTCAACATCTAACAAAATATAGAAAAATTACAGAAAGAGAATAAGTTTCAAACAAAAATCAAATAATGATACAAAAATTAGCAAAAACAAATAGCTCATTTAGTCTACTAACTACCAGAAATAACTCTCAACTCTTAACTAAGAGAAATTTCAAATAGAAGCAAATAAAGAATGAAAAAAAAATGTATCGATTTGAACTTTTAATCCATGTAAATGAATTATTCCTAATGAAGCATATGTAAATTAAGGAAAAAGTTTAAAACAAAAAAATATTAACATTAGATTACTGTAACAAAAAAAAGTAAGCAAAAATTAAACATAACAAGACATTTTAAAAATCACAGGGGAAAAAACTAGCCAGAAAAAATAACTAAATAGAGGTTAAATATTCAGATATCTTAACAGTGACAGAGTCTGAATACTTAAGCTCATGTTGAATATTTATTGATATTTTAGGTATGTTGCCAACCTTTTATCTACTCTAGTCCAATAATGCTGATAAATAAAGAGAGACAGTGCAATATTAATAAATGTGGGAATATTTTTAACTTCAAATTCTCATCTAATGCCCAAGTCTTTGTCATGCACTTTAAATTTGAAATACTTCGAAATTTATTTCTCTTAATGCATGCTACAATTAAAACTAAGCTAAACTTAATTTGAAAAGTATGCTAATACACAAGCAGCATTGAGTAAAAATCTCAATTTTTACGAGTAGCACTTAAATGCAGTTGATAGGATTTATTTTTCGACAACATGTGTTGTAGGTTAGCAAATAATATGGCACGCAACTTAATATAAAAGGAATGAAATGATTTAAGCTCAGCCAGAAAAGAAATTTTAAAGTACAATATATCTATTGAATTCATGTATACCAACATTTTAAAAATTAGCAGCATTTTATGAATTCACTAAAGCATGAACATGAAGTGATGTATCATTATTTTTTCTATAATTCTTTTATCCATACTAATTAAAATATATTCTCTTTTATTTCACAACACATGAACTTGCATCTTTTACTTTAAGTAGGGGAATTTTCAGGCACATTTTTCATTGGAAGAGTATTGCATTTCCATAAAAATATGCATTTAACCCACTAAAGTAAGCATATCTTCTGAGCAGGGTAAAAATGCAACAAAGAATATTGAGTAGACTCTTGGTTATTTCAAAAAGATTTTACACAGAACAGTAAACGCTTATTTTTTTAAAAAAAAATAACATCTTCGAATCATAAAAGTATCTAATGGATACTTTGTCAATCAATTTTAATGTCAAAATAGTTCTTATTCAAAGTGTGATTTGTTGATTTTAAAACAATCTACTGTAATTTTTTGAAAAGTAAATTAATGCCAATTAATAAAATTATAAATAATGTTAATGTTTCATGTTCGAAAAATACAAAAAAGTTCTGTTATATAACATCAAGACTGACATAAAAACTTTAAAAAATAAACACCAATTGGTGTCCTCAAATTTAGAAAACTTAATAAGCACTTTTAAAAAAGTTTTAAAGTAAATACTACAGCAATTACTTATTTTTAGAAGATGTTGAAGTTTCTTACACAATGAGCGGAGAGAACAAATTTGCATTTATGTCAATTAAAAATTTTTATGAAATTATCTACAAATTCAATCTTTTGTAGTCAAAGGAAATGAATATAAATATTTATCAACTATTGTATGCAAAAAAAATTAAAACAGTATCAAAGCATTGCAATCAATTTGTCATCACTTCTTTAAAAATATGAAATTTAAAGATACTTCATTAAAAAATTATGAAAAGTTATCAAAATAATAACAATAAAAAAAATGAATAAATAAAAAATCAGACATTTTTTTAAAAATAAATCTTTCATTAAAAATACAGTACTGGCTTTAAATATAATTTAATCATATTTTTAAAATAAAAAGAAAAAAAATCAAACTAAATAAAAAATATCTTATAATATTATAATAATTTAAAATAAAATTTTTAAAATTAGAATCATATTTGAACAGAAATAATTAGCCATAAATAAATGATAAATAGGTACTTATGTGCAACCAGAATTATAAAGAAACTATATGCATATATGTTACAAGATTGTAATAATCTTAGAATAGTTTTTCAAAAATTCAAAATTTTTATCTAATTTTGTGCAATCAAAAAATAATCATAAAATTAAAGGGTCGGAATAAATTAAAGTTTTTTTATGTCATTGAGTACTGACATATTCCAAAATAATAATAATCAGACTGCCATTCATCCTTTTAAGAAAAGTTTTCAAAAGTGAGCAATTTCTATTGCATAATTCTGCAGGCGCAAAGAAGCATTACAAAGCAATAACCAAGAGTCTACTACTTTTAGCAGTCACAGTTAACTATTTTAACTCTGAGTCAAATAAAATCATTTATCATCTCGAAGGACATGAGCTGATTCCTGATTGTTCCCCAGTTGAGGCACAGGTTGTACCACTGTGGGATGATTGAAGGCTCGACATAGATCCCCTAGAGAAATAAATTTTATAATATCACTGCATGTATTTAATTTGATACAAGAAACAGGAAAAAATAAATACTGACTGATACTTTTGACAGCGAGACAATACCAAGCATAAAAATATTTTAAAGTATACACAAGCTTTTTTTTTTTCTTATAATAATTTAAGACATTCAGCAAGTTGGTATTAATAACAGTAAAACTATAAGAGGTTTGCAAATTTTTTCTTAAATTCTGAAAATTTCTTAAGAAATACAAAGAATACCATAATTGTTATTTTCAATAACAAAAAGTGCTCTTTTCTTTGCAACTATCAAAGAGGTAATAAATATTAGTAATATTTATGTCCAAAAAGTTAGTAAAAGTCATCCTCGCAATTACATAATTTATTCAACAAAGTTAAAAATTTGAATGAATTCAACAGAATAAATTAAAACTTTCTTGTACAAAATGGATGCTTTATTAGCACATATTATATATACTCCAATAATTTGAAGAGAAAAAAAACTTTCTGTACTACTCATGATAAACTTTATACAATCTTGAAAAATCACAAAAAATACTATAAAAAAACATATTAAAAAAATAAAAACAAGCCTTCATTCAGTTTTGAAAACGAGTAAATCTCGGATAATATTTAGCTTAACCTTTAAAGAGCTTAACATGTTACTGATTTGCTACAGGAAATTGAAAAACAATGATAATGCAAAGTAAAAGGCTAAAGAAATTTTTAATTTTGATAACAAGAAACAGATAATAAAATCTTCCACAAAAAAATTCAAAAAGGGAGAAAGATATTTTTAAAAAATCAGAAACTTGCCCAAACAGATTATTTTTTTTCAACAAGAATCTAAAAGGAAAATTTTTGGAAGAATTAGAAAAAGTTTCATAAAAAATTTTTGAATGATTATAAAGGGTGTTGTGAGATATATCTTGTGTGATCTTGTGTTGTGAGATATATATTATAGAATTCTAGTAGAATAACCAGATCAAATTTTTCAAATCAAAAAGATGAATGACAGATTGTAGCTGTACACCAAGGGTGGTGAACTTTCACGGATCAACAAGCCATTTTTTCTGAAGGAATGTTTGATAAGGTGTAGAAGTGTCGTCAAATAATTTTGACTTGTGATATTGGGAAAATATTAAAATTAAATACTAATACAAAACTATTTACTATGAAAAAATACATTTTGCACTGTATAGCAGTAAATGTTTTAGTTCAAATTATATAAAGTAACATTAGTGTGACTTCTGTTATTGTAGAATAAATGACAACTTTAGGGTTGTAAGATGTTACTTTTAGCAGAATTCATGCTGAACTAGTCTTATGCCAAAGCAGTTTCTAAGGGAGTCTTTTGTTACTCATCTCTAAAAATAATGACTCACAGGCATAAGTAGATGAAAATATGGTTAAAATAGCATGAGCTAGCTTTTGCAAACAATCAAATAAGACTGGAATTGAATTCCATGTTTCAAAAATTTCGTTACTGGCATTTTTACTTATACTTCTTGTTAATCTTTTTGTTTCTCTCAATCAATTCCAACTTTGTTCTTGTTTCAATAAATTTCTGAATCCATATTAAACTAGATTGAAAAATCAATCAGTTGTGATTCAAATTTTTCAATTTCCAACCAATCGAATTGAGACGAGTTCAGTTTATCAAATGAAGTCATATCAAGGTACAAAATAAACTTAAGCGTTTCAGAGAATTCATGAAACTGAGAAAATCTTCATGGAAATCCCTTGATTGACAAATTGATTACATAAATATAACACATAACATTGTAAATATAACAGAAATTTTTTAAAATACAGTTGTATCAACAAAATTGTGACTATGCTATGTATAGACAAACTTTGCATCATTAGCAATTGAAATCCATGGCGTAACTAAGACAAGGCAATAACAAATGAGTGTGCTCTCCAACGCCCTGTGACCAATCACTCACATTTGTTCATAATACTTCACAGTGAACTTTGCTATTTTGAACTAAAATGCAAACTGTTTTGATCGGTAGAGTACCCCAAATATTGTGTCGCATGCCATTGGTTTGCAATCCCTGCTCTACACAATTCATCTGAAAATTGATGCAAATATGTTTACCTTAATTCAAAATAGAATCACAAATATGCCAAAAGATTGGAAATTTTTGTATAAACTTCAAAATCTTTTTTTTAAAAATTACATAACAAAACAACAAAAAAAAACCCACACAGAACATGCCTTTTTAATTTATCATGTTTGAATAACATTGGCAGCATAAACATATGCATACTATTTATTCTGTTGAAACATAATGACATTTATATGAGTAGCAATTTTGAAAAAATGCATATTTGTATGTTTATTGTTCCTTTAAAAAAATGAAACAAATACAATTAATTATGAACAATTTTATTTTTTCCCAAAGAATGATAATTTCTTTCCTTATAAATTAATAATATAAAAAATATGTTATTACTGTACATTTGATAACAATCATAAATTTTGTAAATTTAAAATATTTTGTTTGGTCACATGGTGCTCACTTCTTGGACCAACCTGTTTCAGAACTTCTACATTCATATTACAAACAGTTTTTACGGCTTTTTAGATGTATCCAACACAATCAAGAGCAATAAAGAGTATTTTTTTATATATATACTAATCTTTCTAAAATTACAAAAACAAATTACAATTTCTTCAGAAATCAAATAAATATTAGATGGTGCATAAATCCTTTGCAATTTCGTAAATATTAAATTTGTAACAAAAAAAGTAGATATTACTAAAAAAAGTAGTTAGATAAATATAAAATCCACTTTAACAAAACAATTATAGTTGAAATCAAAATTTGAATAACACTAACTGAAAATGGATACTGGATTCTTATCCATCACCTACACTGTTTTCTATCCACCTATTTAAATAACAAAAAATAAAGCAGTAATTTTTATTCATATTAGACCTTTTTTATAATGACCTGCTCTTCCTTATCTTAAGATTTTCAACTCCTACAGACACAAGGAACTAGAAAGTGGTAGCTTTTTTAAAGAAAATGTATTAGCACATATATGAAGCAGTCATTTCTTTTCAAAGTTTCATTCACAATAAAAGAAATTGGGCCAAAATATTTGCTAAAAAAGTTTAAAAAGCTGCTTTATTTTTCTAGACATAAAATAAACCCTATTTAGATTATTTTGAATAATACAGCTAAGTACAAAGTAAGACATTGGAAATTTCACTACATTCTTATACATAACCAGATAAATAGATGTAATTTATCCATCCTAAAAAGGTAGCCACATATAAAGTTTGATTGCAAACGGTAAGCACCAATTATAAATATATTTTGAATATAATATTTGAAAGCTAAACAATAAATACAACATTGGACCATCTTTAATAAAAATTAATTATAATTAAATTAACACTGCAGATCAACAACCAACTTACACACATGCAACAACTTACTTGTAGTCCTGAGATTTTAGCACCTCATAGTAATACATAACTTTGGATTTATGTGAAGTAAGAGGAAAATCAAAAGAATGATGATGCACAGTATCTACATGTTTCCATTGCAAAATATATGTGCCTTCTACTCGAGTTACATGAGAACCCTGCAGGGGAAAAAAATGTAAATAAAATAACTTATACACACACAACAACCTGAATGAAACAGCCTTTATTTAAAAAAGTTATACATACAATGTTTTCATTGATAAAAAGGTAGATTACTATTTATCTATCAAGTTTAAAATATCTTAATATGATATTACATCATATAATTGAAATCAAATACTTATATAAATAGAAAAAAAAGCTAAATTAGATTACTGTAAATTTATATATGTGTGCATATTAAAATTACATTGAACACAATTGTTTTAGTAACAGTAAAAAGGAAGATTTAGTGATGTGAATGCTCATGATATAAAAGAACATTTACATTCACAGAATACTGAAATGATAGCTAATATATTACTGAATAGAATAGAGAAGGTAACAGGTAAGAAGGAAAGCAAAAAAATTTTTTTAAAAAAAACCCATCTGACCTGTTTAAACAACCCAGAAAATTAAAGGACTGCCTATTCATGATTCATAAGGCTACTTATATAATTCACAACATTTGTCTCTATTCTAAAATACATGGTTCTATTTGTACAGCATAACAGCTCAAATTTACATTGCACAAATTTATTATAGAATAAAAGCAGGAGTACAACATTAACAGCAGAGATATCTAGAGAAGACACTATCAAATAAATAACATTACAATATAAAATAAATCATACAATAAAAAAATGTTTAATTTTTTGACATATTACTGGAGAAAATGATTTAGAGTCTAATAGACTCAAATATGTACCTTAATAGCAGAAAATAAACTATTTTAAACCCCTGGTATAGGATTAAGACATACAGCTGTCTAATGGTATACAGAAACACTACCACTGGATTATTAAAGAATGTGCTTAACTGATTTACTCAAGCTTTTACAACTAAGCTGAAAATAACTCAGCTTTCAAGTGTATCATTGAGAAGGTGCTATGCTTAAGTGATCATTCCCATTTGCTGCGATTTTTTTAAAGATAAAAAATATAATAAGTTATGCCTCTGTTCATAAGATTTTTTAAAAAAAATCTTATTTCCTATTTTAATAACGATAATTTCTAATAATTCATATTATTTCTTGGGAAGCAAAATGATTTGATATGCAAGAGTGAAAGCTTCCTTTTGATCCTCTTTGAAATTTTTATGTGTAGCAATTTAATATTTGATAAACCTATATTAAACCCCTTAAGCTATCGTAATTCCTGATGAAAACTGTGGGTTAAGCTTCTGTGGATATTTATTCAGATGCAAGTTTTTGATTGTAATATAGAAAGAAATTTTCACTGGAAAATTTCATTGGTGTGTGTGAAGTGCATTTTTGATGTCAAAATACATTTCTTTTAAAACCTTTAAACAGCCTCTAGAAGGAATCCTTTTGATAAATATTTTTCAAACCTTCCCCTTTTACTTATGCTTTGTTTTCATGACATCAACTAACTAAACACATTGAAAACTTACAGTGTATACATATATAAATTCCAATGAAAATTTTTTATTTTATATAAATCTCCTTAACTAAGAAAATTCAACAAAAAACAATCTTTACTTAATGAATACTTAACATGCACAAAAGAATTAATTTTAAAAACCTCATAGTATTTTGTAACTACCATTAGTACATTTGCTCAAGACAAGAATTCCTACTTATGTAACAAAACAAAAAATATGTTTTGACTTATATATAATCTTAACAGATAAATTCTAAAAACTAATAAATTCTTGAGATAAAGTAGCACACAAAAACAAACCTGGACACTTTCACCATCTTTGCATGTCAATGCTGTTTCCACAAGGAAATAATCTTTTCCAAGAACCCAATCCTTTGGTATCACACTATGGACAGGTGTTTCTAAATTGAGCATACCCAATGGCAGTGAGGGATGACCGCAACCTTGTAATTCTTCCTCATTTTGCTCTTTCTCAAGGGGTGGAAGAGGTTGCTGAGTTCGAAAGACACAAAATGATACATCATCTTTCATCACATCAAAGTCCCAACAGATAACACTTCCTTTATCTGTTATGGAAAGCACCACCTACACAAAAGATATATTTTTTAATGGGACATGGTATGATTTAGGCAAAAAATTTTAATTCAAGAATTTTTAAAATTCTTTGGTTGCCTTCTGTGTATGTATTCTATGTAAAACAGATTTTGTGCTCAAAATTTCATAAAAAGCTAGCCATTTAATTTTTTAAGGAAAAAAAAATTTGTGAAGTGATTTTAAAATGCTACTCCTCCTACAAAAATTTACGTACACACATAAAATTTGATTTACAAATACGTCAAACTATGTATAAAAAAAGTTGGTATGGGTTTTACGATAACATAATTGGTATTCATACAATACTTTTTTTTAATGTTTATAGAAAATTCCTTAAAAAATGTAAAATTCTGAGTTCAATTACCTTTTAAAAAACAAGTATTGCTTTGATTCAAAAATGCACACCAACTTTTGTTACATGTACTATTAGCATTTGTAAAAAGAAAAATTCAAAGCATTAGGCACAATAGAAAAAATGCCTCAGCATTTTAAATGAAGATTAGTTATTTTATTTTTCTGAGATAAGTCAGTTTAAAGTCTTGATTTGCCACAGGGATGTGAATAGAAACGAACGTAAAAGCTATCATAATTCTGCATTTTTTAAGTTTGGAACTTTCAAATTTTGTGAGATTATAGAAAAGTATATAAAAAATAATTTACGCTAAAAAAATTAGATTTGACTTTCTGACCGATTTTTGTCATTTGAATCGTACCGTGTCCCCTTAAAATTAACATAGCCATAATAAATTAATAACAGAAAATATTTTACTCTACTTGCACACAATGCACAGTTTTAGCATTCACTAATTAATTTAAATTAAAACTTATAACAATAATACCTAGAAGATTCAAAATGTAAGGTAACAAGAGCTCCAACAGGTGTGCAAATTATAAGTATGAATAAAAATCCCCTTGAAGATAAAAAAAGACGATCACAGCATTCAAATAGTGCTGGTAGATGGAGCTGGTTCTCTAGTAATGTGATTAATTCTCAGAAGATGGTAGCACTGACAGAAACAATGAGAAAATGAAATTGAAAAAAAATGATATTTTGCAAAAAAAACCGGGGGCCAAAATTATAAAAATTAAAGGTTATTACAAAAACAGGTTTTTGGTAAAAATTTACTTAAAACGAATTTAAATTTTAAAAAAAAACGATCAAAAAAACCCTTCCCCAAATAAATTTTCCTTTTAAGTTTGAAAAAGAATTTTTAAATTTCCATTAATTTCAAGAGTTGGGGACAAAAAACCAAAATAAAAAACCTTTTAAATTTTTCTTTTTTTTTTGAATGTACCTTAATAAATTTTTTTTTGGAAATTGGGCCCGGTTATATCTTTTTTCCCCCTTAAAAACAATTTCCTTTATTTAAAAAAAAAAAAATTTTTATTCAATTTTTATTTTTTAATTTCGAATATATAAAATTTATATTTTTTAAAAACATTAAAAATAAAGAGAAAAAAATAAAATAATTTATAAAATGGTTTTCTTTTTATAATTTTTAAAAAACCATTTTTTTTAAAAAAAAAAATTTTTTTTTTAAAAAATAAAAAATTTTAAAATTTAAAAAAAATTAACAAAATTTTTCCTCCAAAAACTGAAAAAATTTTATAAAGATAAAATTTAAAAATTTCAAAAACCAATTTTAAAAAACCTCTTATGGAATTGTCCAAGTAAACTTAACATGATACATGGAATGGGAATAAATGATGTCCCTGCCTTTTCTTTTCATAATCTTTCGACATGTAGAAAGACTTGGGCACTAGACCACCTTCACAAATTTTGGGCTAAAATGGTTTTTAAAAATTAAAATAAAATTATTGCTTTCTTAACAGAAAAAAAATCAAAAAATTTTTTTTAAATTTGGTAAAACAAATAAGCTGCATTCCATTCAAAATGCCTTTGTAATTGGGAAAACAGACTTTTGAATTAAAATTAAAATGTTTCAAAAACAAAACTGTTCAAAAATTTTAACTAATTTTTGTCAAAAAAATTTATAAGTAAAAATTAAATATTTATTTTACAATCATTAAATTAAAAATTTAAAAAATAAAATTATAAAAATAAATTTATATTAATTACTGATTAAAATTCTGAAAATAGGGGATGCTTTATTAAAAATATTCTACATGCAAAAAGCATTTAAACAGATTGAAAATCCAATTTATTAAATTTTAAAATTTTCAAAAGGAATAATTTAAATCTCGAAAAAATTAATTTATGCTTTTAATCACATTTTACGAGACTGTAAGAAATAAAAACTGCAATTGAGAAACTATGTATTTTTCCAAGATATCAGTATATTTTAAAATAACTTATGATTCCTTTAAAAAATCATTACATAGCATTTCTAAAAAACATTTCAATAAAAATAGTTTATGAAAACTAATCTTATTTTCCATAACAAATTCAATACATGATAAATTCCTTTTTAAGTCAAAATTTTATAGCTCAATTAAATATAAAAAAAACATTAAAACCACCATTAAAATAGATTTTTACTCAAACATGAATAAGTTACCCATTTTTAACCCAAAAAATTTTAAAATATGATTTAAAAAAATTTAAAATTAACTAAAAAATTTGAAGTCATAAAAAAACTAGAAAGTTTTTTTGATTAAAATTTATAAAAAAATTTCAGTTTTCATAAAAATTATAAAAAAAACTTCATGGGGCTAAAAATCTTTTTAAAAAAAACTTTTAAATTTTTAATTTTTAATTTACTTTTTATTATCAAAGGGGAATTTATTTACCCACTATCACCCCCCCGAAAATCTGGCAGAATTTTTCAATAAAAACAACCAAAACCTCCCGGTCCTTGATAGTTATTTCACTAAAATATAAACTTTGACGTGGTGTCATTAATAAATGTCTAACAAGTGTCCCTAAAATAGGAAAAACGAGGGGAAAACAACAAAACTGCCCATAGTTTCTGGATAATTTGCCTCAACAATTTCTATGATGGGGTAAAAAATGCCTTGACACCAGGTGCCATAAATGGCGCATGTTAAGGCCTTCTAAATCAATAAACAAGTCCATGAACTGAAAAAAAACATATAAATGAAATAAAAATTTCCCAGGATTTATAACTGATAGGAAGTTAATGAAAATACTGAAATTTAATTTTTTTTAAAATTGATGAAGTTATAAATTGTATTACTTGTTTATTCCCCTAAATCTTTCAAAAACTAACATCCCGTATTTTTAGATAATACAGATAAAAAGCTTTTACAAAATCAAAGTTCAAACCTATTGGAGCATTATCATGTACAAAAAATTTTAATGTTTTATAGACTGGTAAATTAAAGAATTACAATTATAACAGATCTAAGTATCTATTTTATTATAAATGATTACTAGCCAATGAAATCACAACAATTCCTTTAAAACATCAGAAGAAATACACTTAAAATTAGAGTTTTTAAGAGTTCTGCTTTGAAAATTAACATAAATTAATATATTTTATTGATTCAAATAAAATTTAAAAACAAATTATTCATTCATACATTTTTTCTTCTTAAACATTTCTAGCATTAATTCAAATACATAATCACCTGACAGGTTTCCCAGTAGTTCGAGTAGCTTCTTCAACTCTTTTCAGTCCTTCTTCACATACATGAAGAGTCTAACACAAATAATAATGCTTAGAATACTTTTCAAACAAAAACCACATTTAAAGGAATACATAGCTTTTAAACCAAAAATAGTGATTTCACTCCCCTTTTAATATTAATTAAAATATTGTGATTTTGACATGCTAGTATTACTTGAAACAATTAAAAGCAGAGCATTAAATCCTAAAAAAGACATATCCACAAGGAACACACTGCATTAACATTCAATTAAGTTTTTAAACTATAAATAAAAAAGTATACCAGTGATGCAACTTAATTCACATCATTTTTTAAATTTATACAAAGGTGAGTTGGAAATTAAGTTTCCTCTTTTGATTGTGGTCAGGGTTGTGTGTAGAAGTCAAACCATAGAATGAGACATTAAAGATAAGGCATAACTTTATTTTTCCACATTACAAAGTACATTGTGACATTTGTCATACCGCTTGATAAGCTTCAAAAACCCATTCAAGAAAAATTCAGGGCTTTGCATACGGAAGAAGTGTTTAAAAGCTTGTTTGACTTCAGCAAAGCGCCTTCAGGAAAGATTCTTCTTCAAAGCCAGAAACAGATGAAAGTCATTTGGTGCAAGATCAGGATTAGTGGATAGTGTAGGCACTCCCAACCAAGAGTTACAATATGGTTTTACATTGCCGTCACCGAGTGTAGTCTTGCATTGTCGTCCAACAGAACACCAGATGTCAGAAACCCAGGCTGCTTTTTCTGAATCACCTCTTTCAATTTCAATCAGGGTGTCACAATACCGCATAGGCACTGTGACACTCTGGTTCCAACCTCCAAAAAGTAAACACTTCTTCCGTATGAAAAACCCTCAGTTTTCCTGAAGGGTTTTTTGAAGCTTATAAAGCGGTATGACAAACGCGTCAATGTACTTGGTAATGTGGAAAAATAAAGTTATGTTTTATCTTTAATGTCTCTTTCTATGTTTTGAATTTCCTACACAACTCTGACTACAGTCCACAGGGGAAACTTACTTTCCGACTCACCCTCATATAACTAATTATTATTACCAGTAGATTAAAAATATAACATTTAAGGATTATGCAGTTCTTGAAACTACTTAAAAAACTAAAAAATATGTCAGAACAGTTAATGTAAATTCAACAAAAAATGTTTTTAAAAGATGATCAGTTATTTATAGATATCAAATCTTAGAATTTTTAATATACAGTGGTGGCAACAAGTCCTGAATTTTTTTTTTTTTTTCTTTTCCTAATTTTGTGTTTGACTCCAACTTCACAAGACCACATGGTTTTAAGAAAATATCAAAGCTTCAATCAACTCAAGTTTGTTTACAGCTTTTTGCTTCAAAAGGTCATAACCAATTTTATGTCATTGATTCTTTATAGAATTACATCTAGAGACTAACCTGTTCAGCTCATTTAATTCACAATATAGTCTTCGAATCATTTCTGGACTACATTTCCACTGTGATATGGTACATTATTGTCCTAAACAATCAGTGACTGATCAAAGAGATCTCGTGCTGTTGGTACGACTTTATTTTGTACTATTTTGCAGTATTCCCTGGTTTTCGCTGTTCTTCTCATGATGAAATCTTCCAAATACAAGAAAACATGCAGCCCCATATCCTTTTCATTGGATGCTTCACACAACATATGGGTTTCAGCCTAAGGCTATCTTCATAATTTTAATGGCCTATTTTT
>BMAV01012053.1:0-28437 GCA_019973955.1 Trichonephila inaurata madagascariensis
CTCTTATTAGCACAATGTCTTGCACCACTAAACAATTTTTAAAATGCCCTTTTACATTTGTGGAAAAAAACTTCAAAATTTATAAAGGGGGCAACATAAAAAAAGCGATTTTTAAAATTTTAATTTAAAGCAAGAAAAACTTCTAATTTTTTAAGTTAAATTCTCTGTCATTAAATATAAAATTCCTCTACATCTAAAACTTTTTAAATCCATTCAGAACATTTTTTTTAATTGAACTATACCCGAAATTTTGGGCAAAAAAACAAGTATAAAAAAATTAAACTAAAGAAAAATGCGATTGCATTTAACTCAATAGACCTAGACTTCACAATTTGGGGGAAAAAAAACCAGCAATGCCCCCGAAATCATAAATACTTTAAGCACCACTATTTTCTTTCTAAAACTAAAGTGGCTTCTAAGATGAATATTTTTCAAAACACGATTTTCCTATAAATTTCCCGTTCTACTACTGTTTTCCGTTAATTTCACACCCCAAAGTCAGGGTTTAAACAACATTTACATTTGCCTAAAATTAAGTCATTTATACGGGAAGCAGTATTTAAACTAAAATCACATGGTAGAAGTACCCGAATAGAACCCGTTACACACGCCCACCTTGTGAAGACATGATTCGTAGGTGCTACAAAAACTACGTCCAACGTTAAACAATCCGACAAAAATTACGTTACAATTTTACCTTTCAAGGAAACTGCCATTCACCTAAATCTGACTACCAAATTTCCCTAAAATAGCTCAGAAATAAAATAATCAAAGTAACTAATTTTTTATTATAAATTTAATTAAGCACGCTTAACCTAGAATAACTTCATGCTCCTAAAGTTGTTAATTACTTCACACAAGTACACCCCACTCGGTCTAGGACTGGAGGAAAACCCCTCATCTCGGGGGAAAAAACCCAACCGTGTACTACAAAGAATTAAATATAATTTCACTGATGAGTAATCTTTAATTATATAATTGTTCATTCCTGACATCAAATAATTTTTTTAAGATTCATCAGGATCTACCCTTTGTTAAAAAGTCCCTAACGAAACTAATAGTTTATATATATGTATATATATATATATATATATATATATATATATATATATATATATATACATATTAACTAATCAACCACATAAATACATAAACATTTAATTCTAATCAACAATAAATACATATATATATTTATTACTAAAAAATCAACCATAAATACATATATATTTAATGCTAATCAGCCATAAATACATATTTCAGTGTTATAAAAGCAATCTGGTAACTTCCCCATGAGCGAGGATAGTGATAAGGTTAACTCCCCTACTGATGCCACGTTTCAAACAAGATATTACATATTTACATGCAATGAATACACACAATTGCACAAATATAATGTATGCAGTTCTTAATATTACATATTCCAGGACATTTTCAGGCCTTGGACGCTTCTCAGAGGTTTGCGAGTTGGGATTGCCCTTCCCATAAAGCCTCAAGCATGCTACTTGGGGATTAAGGATCACCAGGAATTTGGTGCATTGGTCAAACATTATATCAACAAAGATGTGTCTATGTTGCCTTACGTTTTCATTTATTTCACTTGCTAAATTCAGGGTAATTTATTCTAAATGTAAGTATGGCTCGAAGACCTCATCCTATACGTCTAGCTTGTACACTGCCTATTTTTAAAGAGTAGCGGAAGTGTGTGGAGCTATCTAACGTGATACCTATACGAAAACTCTCAAGTATCCGATGTCATAATGGTCATTTTCTCGGATATTAGAGGGCAAGAAGCGGGTTCCTGGTAATCTCCATACGAAAGTACGACCAAAATAACTTACTGTGCTGAACAGGGACTCATTAGTAAAGTGAACGGTCACCTATAGATTTATGCTCCAATCTCAATGATATCTAAGGCATTTTAAACGAACTCTCAAGTTCGAAGAACTGAACGTGACACAAACAACAGATCTTCTTGCAAACAGACCTCTTTCGTAAAGTCTTCTAGAAACAGTCGCCCTTGAAACTCGGGTTCCTGCGGTCACGTACAACTCAAAAGAGAGCTGAGAAACTGTAACATCCTTGTTATGCCTTGCTACAGTGAGCAAATCGCTGTCTATCTTGTCTGATCGTCGTGGCTCTTGAACGACCTTGCCCAGGCTTTCTCTCGCTGGATCCAAGGTACTGAAACTGTTTCCATAAGTTGAACACAACACTGGACTTTAAATTGAATTCTCTAGAAATTTGGATTTGAAACTGGGGTGCTTCCAGTCAACCGATAATTCTCTACCTCATTCCATTATTTAAATGTTAATGGTTACTAGTTTTACAGGAGTCGGAGTTGCGAATTTAACCAGTGGCACCAAAAGAAGCAACGCTCAAGGTATCGGTGAGTGGGTTAACTCTACCAAGGTAATTAAGGGGATTTTGGCTTATAAATCTTGCTCCTTCACTATTTCAGCTCATACACACATACGTGCTTACGTATTTTACGTACAAGATTTGCAAATTTGTTTCGAAGTGGTATTTTTACGTTTCGTTCAATTCTTTTCATGAAATTCGACAAAACATGAAAATTCCCTTAATTTTGTTCACCAGTGTATCTCAGAAATATAGGATGCTTTTTTTATATACACACACACATATATATATATATATATATATAATCAGTTAAAATGTCACTTGTTACGTTAAAAAACAATACCACTAGCCGAAAAATTTAAAAAGAAATTTATTTACTTGGCTGTATCTAAGAAGTTTAAAGTCATACATATGACCCTTTGAAGAATTAATTTTAGGAAAAGATTGATAAGATTAATTCAAGGGAGACATTAAATTAATAGCTTAAGGATGGTCTTCGAAGGGTTTTAATTCTAATTTTACACAATGCATGCACTCTCATTAACTTAAAGTTGTCAATTATCTAAGCACTATTGTTTTTACAATAGAGAATTTAACAGATATTCTGGAAAGATTACTATATTGTATTAATTCACATCAAAAATTATTTTTTTAATTTCCAAAAATGTGATTCTTTATTTCATTGCTATTTTTTTAATAATGTATGAATTTTAAGAGTGTATGAGTATTGATTAACCTCTCACTCTATAAGAAAATAAGAGATAAGTTGGTAATTGATCTCATAACTTTAGCTATGGTCGATTGAAGAGGCTGACATCAAGCTTTTTTCAAAAGCTAGTTATTAGTTATTTATGAAAAATGTTATGGAAATTATAGTTAATATTTGTATCTGTCTTTAATTAACGTGTGTTATAAATTAATTCAGTTAACCACCTCAGAGTATTTATTGAGCATGAGTGAATGTTTATTGACACCGCAGTAAAAAACAATAAGAAGGCTATTGGGGATGGACCACGTAGTTTCGAGACTAGGTTTAGTAATGCAGAAGACACCTGAGATGGCTCCGCCATTTCAAACTACCACACAATCCAACTCCCAGTTAACAATCGACAATCACTCGAACTCTTGACGGGGCACGCAATCATGAATTCGACCAAAACCACTGGGCTACAGCGTCCACATGCAATTTGTTAGTTAGAAAGGTTGTGGAAATGCAATTAATATTGTTAAATGTGGACACTTATTATACATAATAAAATAAAATGAGTTAGTTGAAGGAAATTTTTATTGAGCAAAATCTTACGAAATGTTATTTAACGTGTCCCTGAAAAGATGTTGGTCGAATAAATCATGAGTCGCTCAAAGACAAAACAATTCAAACTGATGTAATTTATTTCACAGAATAACTTTTCAGAATAAATAATTTAACATATTCGAGATAGTTCACAAAACAGAAAATAATTTCACTTTAATCAGGTTCTTAGATAAGTTTGCCAATTCCAGCTCCCAAAATGCCTGCTCCGTATCCGAGACCGGCTCCGTATCCTAGACTGACTCCGTATCAGGTCCAGCTCAAATGATCCAAGAACTCCTCCGTAAGCCAAGGTGGGCTGCAGCCAGGGCGGCTCCCACTTATCCATAGACACCACCGATGGCAGCAGGGGCGGCAACAACCAAAGAACATGCCAATGGCGGGCGGCGACAGCAATGGGGTGTGGCGGCGATTCCGTACTTCACTTCAGCTCAGGTTGAGGGATCCGGTAGCACCATCAACGATGTCGTATCGGAAAGCGTAGTTGCCTAAAGCCTAAAAAATAATTGTAATTTTAACTCATGATGCACGAAACAGGTTATGGAGAAATACACTAACCATTTGTCATCAATGTTATACTGCGTATATAATAATCGCTGTGATTGAAAAAATATCGTAAACAGCATATGTAATTCCTTTAAATAATCAACTAATTCTCAGAGAATTATAATTTATTAGTTTAAGTGTGCATCTTTTGAAATGAGGACAGAATGAGCTGACAGCTTAAGGTATTTGAAAAAAAAAAAAAGTTTGCGAGAAGCCGGAAAATCAGCGCATTTTTTAAATTGTTTTTCTTCCGCGGCGGCTTGGGCAAATTTGTAAATTTACATGGTTTTAAATAAAAATAATTGATTCCTTTCTGAAAGTTTTGCGTGAACTATTTTAATTAAGGCTGTTATTTAAAATATTTATTTGGGTATAATTTTTTAATATATTTTATTTACAAACCCTTGCGCAATTTGATGAAAAGCGACTGAAAACAGCTACATAATAAATATTTATACTTACATCTTGAGACTGGGCCCTGGAGCTGACTCCGGTGTTGATGAGGGGAGCTCCGATGAGTCCGGAGGCACTGACTGCAGCAAGGGCAGCGCAAAAGAAAGCAACCTAAAGATGTACAGAAACTTTAAGTAACGCCAACACACAATGAAATTTTAATGCAAATAAGTTGGATGAGCAATATTGAGTGCGCTATAATTTCTTTATCTGAAAAATGTAAGTCCTTCTATAAACCTCTTTTTTTACTAAATTTTAGTTTTTTTTAATCCGGTATTTCAGAATCTAATGGCATCATAGATCAAAACATATATAACTTTTTTATTTTTTGTTATTTTTTTAAGTAATCCTATGCTTAGAAAGAATAATAGTTGAAATAAAATTGAACAATTTCTGCAGGTAAATCAGACATGTAACACTATAGATTTCTGCAAATCTCTTTTTTTCATAAGATTTAATTAATGATATATTTAAAGACGCATTACATAAATTAAGGGGATTTTTTTTTGTAAAATAAACGCATTTTTAATTTAAAAACATAATTTTAAAGATATTAAGGAACTCTAAAGATATTTTGACATCGTAAAATGATGTTATTTAAAATCTTAGATTAATTATCATTATAGTAAATTGTGAAAAAATATTGTTTGTAACTTACAACTGTAGTGATGGCTTGATACTTTGAAACAAAATATTAAAAAAATGAATTTTTAAATATTAATTTCAAATACATCTGAATATCACTGCAAAATTTATTATGAGTAATATATGTATTTATGCTAGTGTATTTGTGCATTTGAAATGGATAAATACCCTCGGAGCGAAGAGTTAAAATCGAAATAGTGTTCTTAAAACAATCTATATAGCATATTACGTTTACCTCTATGACCGGAACATCCGTCTCTCAGACGGTGTTGATTTGCTTTGATGCCTGTAGATAGCGCTGTGATGTGGCGGACTTTTGGGGTGAACTACCTTGACATCTTCAGTTGGACTCTACCCAGTAAGAGGATCACGTAGTGGTACACGGCGATTTTTTTCAACTCACAATATGTGCGATTTTTCTTATCTATCACCGTCTATCAGACGAATATTCGTATAGTTTTTTCATGTTTGGTATTATTATTTTTAATTACCTTTACATGAATATAAATAATTTTTAATCAGTTTTTATATAAATACTAGTCACAATTCTAGTGATAAAAATATATTGTTGTGCTGTATTCAACCCCACATATCTTATTTGAGCCATACTAAATTTCATGAGCTGTAACGACATTTGAAACAGTCCTTAAGGTAATAAAATTCAAAAAAAATATTTCGTAATCATCTGTCAGACGGATGGTTCTAAGTGCGGCAAAAAATTTCTGTTCCGGCCAGAGGGTTAAAGGTAATGTTTAGAAATATATTTGAAAATAATGAAATTAATGAAATTTTCCAATTTTATTATTACAATCGACACCATCAAACATTGGAAGTAAAGCTTAAATTATTCTGGTAATTACTTTTAGTCGCAAACTTTTGTTAGCCTAAGATATAAACAGTTATTTGCACAAAATAACTTACCTTAGCGATCATGATGAATAATATGACGTTTCTTAGTCAAACTGATTTACAATTGAAACTTATTCAGTTTTTATACTCACAAATCGAATGAGAAAACCGGCATTCTGGTTTTATTTACTTTTCTTCGCAGTTTTTGAAAGCGGAAGCGTATAATATTAATATTAAATATGTCATATTCTATCTATTTCCTTTTTTACCTTCGGCAATTTACCGTATGACCTTGGTAACTGAGTGTTTGTAACTCATAATGTCACTGAATGACTGTATTCGTTCTTTTGTTCAATAAAGTGCAAGAAATTCGGGGCAGCTAGTATGAAAAGAAAGACAAATGGACCAGTTTAACCATTATCCTTAATTTATTCTAAATATTCTTATGTTTTCCTGCATTATTTACTCAATAATTTGTTTTAAAGTATACATTTTTTTTATAATTGTAGTTGAAATGAATAATATACATTTCGTAATATTTTAGCTTCCTCTCGATGGGAAACTTAGAAGATTAATTTAGTTAAAAGAAAAAAAAAACTAAATTGATAAACAAAAACTCTGACTTATAGGTCATAATATTTCTCTAAAAAAATTACATATTTTTTAAACTTTCAATACTTTCAACATAGATTCACACTTTACTTTTTATTGTATAAAAAATATTTCTGCTCATCTTGTCAAAAATGTTTTCTGTTGAATTATTTGTCTGTAAGGAACGTTTCTAGAATCGACATTAAGGTTTTCAAAGATTAACTTTATTGAGTAAATTTCAGTCAAACTAATATTTAAGTATGCATTCGCTTTTCGAATCATGTACTATGTATTTAGAGGGTGTTACTTTAACGTTTCCTAACAACTCTTACGTGTCTTTGTATTGAAATGCATCTTAAAAGAAATAATAAGTAAAGGTAATATTTCTACTTGCATATTGAAATCAGAGAACTGATGATGATATTTTTTTTGTTTAATTACCTTGATATGTACGGTGTAGCATCAATCACATTATATATGTATTATATACTACAAATGTTATTAATATACAACCTCTGACAATAAATTTCGGTGAACAGTCCTTTAACACTAACGTAGATGAAATATTAACGAAAGTTACCTTACTGTCCTTCAAAATAATCACCTTCCATAACTATACATCACTGAGATCTGCTATACAAGTTCTGGAAACTTTGTAAGAAGTCTTCTTTTGGGATGGAGTTCAAAAACCTCGTCACGTTTCGTTGGATGTCGGAAATATCTTGTGGCGGTATCTACATAAGCCAGTAACAGCCTCCGGACAGGAGTGATCACTTTGTCTGGTGGTATGTTAACGTGTTACAACCCATGGGTTTTGGGGTTTTTTTTTCCCCAACATTGGTGACCCTGGCTGAAAAGAAAAAATTGCAAAACCTTCTGATCTGTCGTGGCACCATCTACTTGCAACAAGAGCAAAAAAAAAGTCACCCGCCCCCGGACCCCAAAACCCAAAGTCTCAAAACCCCACTTGACGCGGCAACCAAAGTCGTCAGCCCCTTGACGGGCAACCAAATCGTCAGACCCATTTGGGCGCAGAAAAAACCAAGATTCGTCAAAAAAAACCTAACTAAATGCAAAAAAAGTCGTCAGACTCCCCCGACGCAACAGTAACAACTCCACGCTCTCCATAACCCCCAAATATCTCTTTCGTTCCCCTTCCACCGACTCACTGGGGGGGAGGGGTACTGGGGTTGGTATCTACATAAGCCAGTAACAGCCCCCCGGCGGGAGTGATCACTTTGTCTGGTGGTATGTTTGGTGCTTACAAAATCCATAGGTTGGGGGTTCTAATCCCCAAACAATTTTTCCCTTTTCAAAGTGATTTTGAGTCGGGGGAATAGGAAAAAGCCCCGGAGGACAGGGGTGTTAGCAAGTATGGGTGGTTTTTTCAATTTGAAACCCCCCCCCCCTTTTTTTCAGGAACGCCCGACGATTTTGGGCCCGGTGGGTGAGCATTGTCGTAAACAAAAGAACCATAAAAACTTTGTGGGGGTACGGGGGTTGGGCCGGGTACGTATTATTCTTACTTCTCATCCCTAAATACCGGGTACAGCTATCATGCGCACAGTTAATCCATGATCTTTCGTGATTAATTTAATCTCTTTCTCAATGTTTTTGTCACTGACGGAGGTCACCGGTCTTCTGCTACGGGATTTGTTAGAAACACTTTTCCGGCCATCTCGAAAACGGGCGAACCATTCGTACACACACTTCATGGGCAGTGCTTTATCTTCATGAACACGTGCCAACATCAAATATGTTTCTGTCGGTGTCTTGCCAAGCTTAAAACAAAACTTATATTTTATTTGTTCATGTCCCTGTTCTCAGCTAAGAACCAAAGCACTGAACAAGCACTTTGTAAAACAAGTCTTACATGGAACACAAATGACGCTCAACAGAACAACGGTGAGGGCAGATGGTCAACACCTGCCGCTATGCATATTTAGTGTTTTGTTTTGCGAGTGTTACCAGATCGGCCGTTCTAACTTCATTCACCAAACTTTTTTGTCAGAGGTTGTATAATGAACTAAAACAAAAACTATTTCCATGTTTTGTGCACTAAACATCAAAAATAAGAGAACTGATTGTTTTCCTTACATTCATTTAAATATGATTTGTAACACACACCAATTTTTATAAGTATATAATTAACATAAATTTCTAGAAAATACTGTGTTATTAAGTAATTAATATGAATACGATCAACTGAATGTTACATAAATTTGATTTTTTAAAAAAAAATAAGTATTAATTTCAGCGAAGAGCACCCACCAATTATTGCAAATACTTATCTTAAAAGTATTAAATCTGTGTATGTGTGTGTTTTAAGTATTTTTAATTTATGCTAAATCTCTCTTTGTTCTTAGCCATCTTTGTATTTGTAATAAAACAAGAATATTCCAATTTGAACACAGCCAAATTTTACAATCGATGAATGAGTAATATTTAAATTTAAAAAGGATGAAGTAATTCTGCCCATGCTTCTTTTTTGTTTCGAAATATCAAATTATATTATTTTTTCAATAGAGAACACATGGACAAAAAAAACATTAAAAAATCATCTTGGGAAAAAATTATTCTTTTTTTTTTTTCTTTTCTTTTCGCATGTATAATCAAACGAAAGTCAGAGAAAGGTTTAACTATTAAAAAAATTGCATTCATTACTTTCTTTAAAAATTAAATTTTTTGAAAAATTAGGAAAATATGTTTCTATTCTTAGAACTTTTCTGTGTTTGAAGGCTTTTTTTCTTATAAAATTTAAAATATTAAAATTGAAAGGCATTTTCTAATTTTACTTCCATAATTTTTTCTACTTTAAAAAAAAACAAATAGAAAATACTACCATACTTATTCGAATCTAAGCCACACATTTTTCCCAATGTTAATGCTACTGAAAATCTTGGATGGTTTCAGAGACTATATAATTTCGTTACATGGAAAAATCAACATGATACAGTTGGTTAGGACAGCTGCATATTTATGTATGTGGATATAAATTTTTAGTACTACTACTACTACTAATAATAATAATAATAATAATATATATATATATATATATATATATATATACGTACATTAATTATTTTACTTCCCTTTTTAACTTTTTTCAGGTTTCGTAAATATCGGATATTGATAAACCATTCTACACAATTTTTTTCATTTTTTTAACAGAAACGTGTTGAGAATTTTGGGGCAGCTTAGAATTGAAAGCGGCTTAGATTCAAATAAATACGGTATTTATTTTTCAGCATTAGTCTTCAGTAGCGAATGAAATACTATTCTTAACTGTCCCAAAACTATATTATATAAAATTTAATCTAAAATTCTGATAAAAATTGAATTAGAATAAAATACAAAATTGATAAACATTCCTAAACGTACTAGAAGACAGGCGAATTATTAATGCTTAATTGGCAGAAATTGAAATAACATGGAAAAAAGGGAAGATTAGGTGTCTAAATGACACATGAAATAATTGAAATAGAAGTGATACTTTCTTTTCAAAACACATTTCTTTTTGCAAATAATAATAATATTTATAATAATATAATTTACGAAGAAAACAACCTTCAAAGGTATTAGGGAACATTTATGTTTGACTAAGCGCCGCGAGCATTTCCTTTTGTGAAATTTAGTATCAGGAAATGTGAGTTAAATTTCAATGTCAGCTACCTACCAAATCAGGTGGGAACGTAAATGTACAAACTAACAGGTTACACTATTCAAGATACTTTTTTAAAAATATTTTATTTCAACTTTTCATATAGCACGCTTATTTTTCCTATTAGTTTGAATACTATAAAATCAGTTTACTTCAGCTATTAATTTATTAGCAATACGATCTAAGATTAACTAAACAGCAAAAAATGATCGCAAAGGTAGGTGATATTTAATGTTTTAAGTTTAACAAATCAGGTTTCACTTTGATATTCTCTCTTCCTTAACTTCAATACATAACATCAGAAAATTAATGCCTGTTTTTTCATATATATACCTTAATTCTAAAGTAAATCAATTTCAGTTCATATAATAAGCTAAGTATAATTTTCGGTGCAAACATGTATTGGAAAGTAGTGATATTACAAATTGGAAACCCAATTTTTCTCTCATAATTGATTTTTTACGTATTTCATTGTTCTACCTCGTATTGAATTTTAAGTATATTTTAAAAATAATTCGAATTCATTACGAATTTTAAGCAAAAATATTGTTCCAAGTTCAAGTATATTGTTTTATCAATTACAGAATTTAAATTCAATAGCAATGTCATTTTATGATATTCAATGCTGTTATGGACTCTCAGGACCCTCAACAGATATCCGTGCACTCGAAAAAACCTCCTTCTTCAAACCAATGTAAATTAGAAAAAATAAAACAATAATTTGAAATTTTTACCACACTATAATCATATGTATTTACATTATTTCTCAAATTTTCAGAGTATTTGTGGAAAAATTTAAAAGTTATATAGAAATAAAAATTGGACAATTGTTCCAAAATATGAAAATCAGTATTTTACACCGAGCAGGATTTTGAAGTACAAAATTTATAAAATTTATTTTACTTGGTATAAAAATGTTCACTTTTGAAACATTTGTTTAACTTTTATGAAATTTAGCGAAAAAAAAATATTTTTTAAATACAATTATGAAGAAAATTTTAAAATTTTAAAAAAAAAAAATTAAAAATTAAATAAAAAAATTTTATTGATTTTTTTTTTTTTTAAAATATGTATTCTTGAAGAGCTTTTTTGAACACTTTTATAAAAAAAGAAATTGATATCAAAATAGTTTCTGAAATCCTTCCGTAACTAAATTTTTTTTTTTGGAAAAAAGTTAAAAAATAAAGGAAAAGATAGGGTTTTCGCTTAAGTTTCACCACTTATTTCTCAACAACTTCAGAAGTTTTCACAGTATCGACACAATTTTGGTTCCAAAATACTCAAAAATATTAAGACTTTAACACTTTTTCAAATTTTGGGAAATTTTAAAGAGCCCTGAGAACCAAAGTGTTTAAAATAAATTGTAAGAAACGTATCCCCACACTAGCGAATACATGTGATACTCTGAGCAACTGTTGCTTTTTATATTTACCTTCGTTTGGCTAAAATGGCCTACTCTTACTTAAATAAACTGTTTAAAATCTATGTAAACATTTAATAAAAATATAAAAAGGGTATTTTACTTCGAGCCAAAAATGTCAGAATAATTGTTTAAATATTTCTAATGCAAAAACTAAGTTTACTAAAGCTACAACTTTATTTTATATCATGGTTGTGAAATTTCGTCAACAAACAACAAAGCTAACTTAATAATAAATTATATTACACAGCATAAATATTGTTGAAAATTTTTAATAGTTAAAACTCTGCAAGAGCTAACGTTCGATCTTCGATATTTGTCTTAAATATTTTTTTAAAATACTAAAGAGCATGAAATGAACTTTACATAATACAAAAATAAAATGTTTGCATTAAACTACAATAGCTCCAATTCTGATATTCTTAAGAAAATTTTATTTCGAGATTTAATGATTAAAGAAAATTAAATAATAACTACTAATATCCTTTTTTCGTACAATTAATTCCCAATTATATCTTTAACTTCGAATACGATAAGGTACTATTTTTGGAGCAATTCCAAAGCATAACGCTACGAAACGTTCTTGAATTAACTATATATTAGAAAAGAGAGAATGGAAAAGGGAAAAAAAGTCTTTCACCAGTTTTCAGGCAATACGAAAATATTTTCTATCATTTTCAACAAGGAAAAATATATATGTATGAAGAAAAAAAAATTGTTTTAATTGCAAACAATGGATATTATCAAAATAATTCTATATCTTCTTGAGTTTTTTTTTCTCCTTACTATTTTTAATAATTCTAAAAATGAACAACTAATTAACATATGTGTCGAATAAGAAATTTTTAATACGTCTCTCTTGAATCGAAATTAAACTTCAGATATGTAAACAAAAATTTCCAAATAGTTATTTTCACACTATTTAACATACTACTCTGAATCTATATAATGTGCTCCTTTCACTAAAGGTTGTCATTTTCTGCGCTGCCCTCGCAGCTGTCCATGCTTCCCTCGCTGGACCTTTGGGATATGGTGCCCCCGTTGTTGCTGCGGACCTCTCGGCTTAGGCCTCGGTAAAGGACTGGTGGGGTTCCGCTTTTCCCCGTATATCTCAGAGGCCATCAACCATGAGCCCCTGCTTCCCTGGGGCGCTGCCGCCCCTCTTCCCAAAGCTGGGCCCCCCATTGCCCCCGTGCTCCCATCGCGCTGCAACCCCTTGGTTTTGGGCGCCCCTCGCCTATGGAAAGGGTTGCTGGCAACGGAACCTTGCAAGGAACCCGGGGGGGAATTGCCGGCCCCTCCCCCGGAACGGTCTCGGGCTGGCCGGACCCGGGTGGAAGACTTGGTCTTAGTCTTGGAAAGGCTATCCTGTAAATTTTTGCGAAAGGTCAAGAAATTTTCATTTAAATGGATAGAATGTTAAATTTGATAGTTGAATAAAATATTTATCAATAATCTGAATTGTTTCAGTTTTTTTTTTTCATTAGTATAAGCTTTTAATTTTTTTTAAATATATTGAATATCTTTAAATTATACTCAAAAATAAATAAACTCAAATTATTCAGAAAGTTTTAAGAATCAAGTAGTTTTTATATTTCTGGAGTAGTACTCTAAACCTTTAACAAAACTTTTAGCATGCATTTTAAAAAAAATATTTTAAGTTTAGAATTTTGATTTGGTATTTTTAAAATTAACTATTGCTTGATTTTTAATTAATGTTATTTGTCTTAAGAACTTTGATGTATTTACTTTTGGATTCTTTTGAATATATATGGCTCTTTTCATATTCATTTTTTGGTAAACTTTAAAATAAATTCTTTTAGAATAACAAATAAAATATTATATTCTATCTTTTATTCGCTATAAAAAAGCAGATTAAATGCAATTACTAAGTATACTAACGAATAAATATTGTTAAATAATATTTCATATTTAAAAATTCAATTATGTATAGATTTTCTTAATATTTTATCATTGTAAGCAAATTTGTTAAAAATATTCCTTTAGTACCCAATTGTTAAGGATATCAGATTAAGGTAAATTCATGTCCTCATTGTAGCACACTTTCGCTTGTAATAATATATTTTACTGGGGGAACTGAAATTAAATTTTGGGGCCGTCCCCAAGACTAAAAGGTTAATTCGGGTTAAAAAACCATTTACTCAAAAGTTTTATAAAGCTAAAGCAGAATCAATATAGAATTCCCCTTCCAGTGATTCATTCCTAAAAAATTCCTTTGAGTTTCTAAGACTAATAAAGACTATTTATTAAAGTTTAAAGTTAGCTATAATCATTTTATTTTCTTAAATTGTGCAGCATAAGCATTATACTTTAGTTGGATTTACATTATAAATAAACTACTTTTTGTAAGAATATGATAGAACAACAATTACAAAACAACATATGTTTTCTTAAATCTCCAATATTTATGTTTGTAAAATGTATTATCATTGTGCTTATGAATTTGAAATTTCATCTTTTTAGCATAATAATAACCTCTATTCTAATTTATAATATTACATCTAATTCTAGCCGCATAAATATTTGATTTATCATAACAAAATGAATTATTCATTTATTTTATAAGTATTTATGCGTTTAAATAAATTTTTGTTTAATTTGATCATATTTTATATAGCCCTTAGTTAAAAATTGAACGTCTGTCTGCTAAATTTTTCTGCTTTGAAGTTGAATGAATTTAAACAGACAGTTCCTACTAAACCAGAATACTGAAAAAAATTATAAAATTCTGATTTTTATATTGTGTTTTTTATATTTATGCAATTTTCACTTATTCTGAGTAAAATGTATTTTAAAAAAATTTGTTTCAATTTAAAATTAATGTATTTTTTAAAATTTTCAAATCAATGTGAAAACTGAGGAAGGATCATGTATTTTCGAAAGACTTAAATTTCAGAAGAAAACAGTTTACATTTTTATACCTTTTTTCCCGGGAGTGTATCAATTTACCCTTTTTCCTTTTAATGCTCTGTTTTTTTTTTATACTTATAAACATTTCGAAAAAAACTGGGCAATAATTTAAAATTAAATGTAATCATGAAACTGAATACGCATTCCTCTTCATTTATTATTAATTAATCACAGTTGAATACAAAGAAAATTTAACTGATTTTTATCGAGTGAACTTTTTTTCAGATGTCGTTTCAAAAATAATCCCTCTCAACGTTTTTATTTCACACAAAATTCTAAAATAATCACCAAAAGGTCTAATTTAATTTTAAAACACAAACGAAGTATGGACAATTTGTGTAGAGTAGCTTGGCATTCCCTGATATCAGAAGTGGCGAAACTTTAAGGATCAATGTGCCATTGTTTCTAAAGAAGTGTTTAATGAGGTATAAATGTGCCGTGTAATTATTGGGAAAATTATAAAACCAAAGACTATTAACCCGAAACTCTTAATTTAAAACGAAAAAAAATTTTGCACTGTATAGTTGCAAATGTTTTTGTTATGTGTACGTAAAATTCAAAGTAAAGTAACATAGTGCGACTTCTGTTGTTGCAGATTTGGATGGCAAATTAGGTACAAATAGAATTGTAAGGTATTACTTTTAGTAGAATGCATGCTGAATTGGAATCATCTACCAAATGGTTTTTAAGAATTAATTATTTTTGCAGTGGTTCACTCTTTTGACAAGAGGATTTGGGATTTGTTTCAAACGTCTTACAGATAATGTTCTACATACCACTATTCCAGAACAATTACTATCTTGCATTTTTTTTTGCTGGACTCTAGCATGTTAAATAATAGTTAAAATTCCTAAATATAACACAAATAAACTTTAAATAAATTTTTGTCAACGAAATTGACTATGATATGCTTAGACAAATTTTGCTTTAAAAGCAACTATGGCAAGGCAATAACAAATGAGTGTGCGGCCCACTGCCCCATGACTGATCACTCGCGATTGTTCGTAATACTTCGTAGTGAACTTTGATATTTTGAATAAAATTCAAACCTTTTTGATTGCTGGCGTGCCCAAAATATTGTATCACGTGCCATTGGTTCACCAACTCTACTTATATGTTGCGAAAATTTTCTGTGCTTATTCCCTTTCTGTAATCCTTCATTGTAAGTGTACAGATGATTATATGATTAGTCCATTATGATTAGTTTTAAATTCGAGTATCTTTATATAAGAAATTGGTTCTTGTTTAGTTATAAAATACACTCACTTCCAAAAGTTAAGCATGGATAAGAAAATGTTCATTTTCGTAATCCAATCTGAATGAAAAAAGCTAAAATTTGCTACAAAGGTAGAAGATGCAAATATGTTACATAACAGCAATCACGATTCCGCATTGAGGAATATGAGAACTAGGCAGCTGTATAAGGTGCTTAGAGCATTCAGGCGATTTTTTTTCAAACTAAACGTATTCCTATGGCTTCTAGAAGACGAAAGGAAGATTCTGAATGCTGTGGGCTGTTATTGAGGCAGGACAGTCTAACACAGATGTTACTCGTTTCTTCGGAGCTCATCATTCCCTTATTTCATAATTATGGAAACAGTTGCAAGAACGCCAAACAGTTGTACAAGGATCTGCAGTCAGCCTTCCAATGATTACGATCCCACAAATTTAGACATATTACTGTTGTACCAAAGGGAATCGAAGATCGTGAGAGAGACATCTACACGTGGGACATCTATGGTTTGTATCGGTCATTCGTAAGACGATATATGCCACTTCAGTTCACAGAAGGCTACACTTAAATGGTCTGTACGCCCTGGGAACCACGTTTGTGTTTCTTTATCCATTCAGCCCAGAGGGGCATGATTAAATTAGAGCCGTATGTGAATTGGACTGTGTCTGGTTGGGGCTATATATGTAAATACGTTATGCTCACAAATTAGTTCAGATTTGTCCTAAAACGCAATGGTAAGTGTCTAAGTGCCTGGAAAGGTCAAGGCACACGCAATCTGCCTGATAACATCACCGAATATCTCACATTTGGTAGTGGAAGCATCATGATCTTGACTGTGATTTCATTGGAATTTCGAACCAACCTACACATCTGCAGACGCGGTTCTTTGACGGCTGTATTGTACCGAGATGAAGTCCTAAACCTTACTGGGAAACTGAACGTTGCACAGTTAGACTTTAGTTCGTTTAAATGGGTGACAATGCGCGCCCCATAGAGCTACCATAGGAGATTGCGTATATAAAGTGACAAGATTACTCGCCTGGCCTAAATCCGATTAAAAATTTTTGACATGTCCTTGGCCATGCTGCATGTAAACATTTCCCACCTCCAGCTACTTCTAGAAATTTAGAAACTAAATGACAGTTATTGAACTCTGTGGTGGTTCATCACTTTGTAACTAGCATGATCACGTGCTGTATACTTTGTACGAAGGTGAAGGTTTCTACATACTCTATTAACGTCGGTTTCATAATTTACTTTGCATTTAAACATCATTTTATTAATGGCGCAAATATGACATCATAATTGAATTTATGAAAATTCAATATTTTTCTTTATCCTTATCTGTAATTTGGTTTTTTTTTTCTTTCATGGATAAGCATATGACTACTTACTTGCAGCAGTTCGCGTCAATTAATGTAGTACTTCTACATTTTTGCATTTTACCAACCCATGCTGAACTTTTGGAAGCTAGTGTATATGTAAAAGCTCTATTTTCGAAGATAGATACATATTCAGTTTAACTGACATCATCACAATTTGATGACCAGTATCGCTTACAAATAAAGAACGTGAATATCTTGCCAATAATTTCTCGAAATGCTCTGTGTTCCTCTGTGTTAATTTTATTCGATTTTAATTTACATTGCACTGTTAAGCAATATGAGAGCTATTGGCGACAGACCTCAAAACTTTGAACCACCGTCAGATGACAAGGATGGTACCTGAGCTGAAAAACTATCTTTAAACGAGATTTTGAGCATCTGCAAACTTAAAGTGTATCATCCTTCACCATTGTGAATCTCCAGAGGAATTTGAAATTTAATCTCATTGCCACTTTCTTACTTGTCAAATAAATGGGTTTAATTGGTGATTTTGCCCCTTCTCTACATTTTCCTGATATAACTCTATGTTTTATCAGCTTTCACGTGGCCGTCCATCGCTTTCGGCCAAATATTCTTTGTTGATATATATGACGTTGAAACGAACAAAGATTGTATTAGTGTTTGCAGATGAATCAATTTGAGACATTAAATAACACTGAATAACTTTCATGAAACAAATTTCTTAAAATACTAATATTTTATTGCCCGAATTTAATAGGAACAAAACAGTCGTTCCTATCGAACCTTAATCAATAATGAAAAAAAAATCATTTATCTGATTTTAGAAGTTTTGAATCACTGTCAAAACCAAGTTCCAATACAGTTAATCCTAACAGGCGTGCGAAAAATCCATGAGCTTCAATTTAACCTATCACTTTTAATCACAAATATTCAGACCTTTCTTTAAACCTTCTTACGCAAAACCTCTTCTTATTACAACCACCTTAACATCTCCTTGAATCCAATTTAGCACTATTTAAATATCAAACCTAATTTTCATCTGGCATGGTTCCTTCACAAAGCGAGAGTTTCTCAATTCAAGAAAATAATCCATACAACAAACTTGCATAAAAGTTTGAAAAACGCGTTGAGAGCCCTCTATAATATGAAAAAAGCCATAAAAGAAATTTTTTACTTTAGCTTCAAGACTTTTAAGAGATCCGTCAATTCGTGCTTACCAAAAAATCACAAAACATAATTAATAGCAACAACATGATCTTAGGTTATACAGATATTTTTGCACAGATTCATCCTGTCAAGAATAGATACAAGCTTACATTTCTGTAATGACGAATAGTTATTTGATTTCTTGTTTGCTTAGCAAAAGACATTTTGATATAAAATATTTAACATGAAAAATGACAATGCTTTATAAAGAAAGGCATTTAATAAATAATATATTGTTTATCATTTTTTACTTTAAATTCATACATTACTTTTTATATTCCATTGGATCGGTGGACAATGCTAAATAAAATTTTGAAAGCATTAAAATAAAAGGAAACCAACCAACCAACCAACAGCAATGAGCAATCAATATGTTCTTTATTTCTTGAAGACTTTTACATCATTCTGTTTTTGCTTATTTTTTTATACTATTAATCATTTAATATTATACTTTCAGCTGATCGCTTGAAGTTCTAAGTTCTTAACCATTACTAGATAGATTATAAAATATGTTTAAGACAATATTGATTTTACATTGAAAATGAAAAGTAGTGAGCGATATCTGAATGAGGGAAGATAATGGTTTATGATCACTTCAAATATGCACTCTAAGGGGGGAAAATGTTAAACCTGGAAAAAGTAGATTGAAAAAAAAATTGGGGGGACGGAGAGTATATATATATTTTGAAGATGCATATTCTCCAATCATCAGGTTCGTAATAATTCGATAACGATTTATGAATGATTATTTCAAATATACACTCTCAGAGGAAAAAAAAAATGTTAAATCTGAAAAAAGTAGACTCACATCGAAATTTGTGCGTGTGGAGGGGAGAAGACTATTTATATATTTTGTAGATGCATATTATCCAAGCATTAGATTCCTAATAATACGATAATGATTTATGAATAATCGTTTCAAAATATACACTCTAACGGGGGCGGGTTAACCTGGAAAAAAGTAGACTGAATCAAAATTTGTTTCGGGAAGAAGAGTATATGTATGTATGTTGGAGTTCTGTGTGTGTGTGGGCATATTGTCCAATCATCAGGTTCGTAATAATTCGATATGATTTATGAATGATCGTTTCAAATATACACTCTAAGAGGAAAAAAAATGTTAAACCTGGAAAAAGTAGACTCAAAACGAAATTTGTGTGAGAGGGGTGGAGAAGACTATGTATATATTTTGGAGATGCATATTATCCAAACATCAGGTTCCTAATAATACAATAATGATTTACGAATGATCGTTTCAAATATACGCTCTAAGGGAGAGGGGAATTTTTAACCTGGAAAAAGTAGACTGAAATCGAAATTTGTTGGGAGAAGAAAAGTATGATTATATTTTATAGATGCATATTATTCCATCATCAGGTTTGTTTTTTCATGAGGCGCATCAAAGGCAACTTTCCAACACAGTGCATGTCGCGTCATAGAAAGACAGTTATTAGTGCAACAAACTCATTTTGATTAGTGCTGGGGAGTTGGTTATATTGTTGCTCAATGGATATGCCTCGGAATAAAGTCCGCAAGTAGCTGAAACATCTAGAAGAGCTTAACAGAGGCCGGATAATTAATCTCGAAAAAAAAGTGGATCGTCTAATCAACAAAATTTCCAGCATTTAATGTAGTGATCTTACTATTGAAGGCTGTTGGTTCACAAGGATGGATGCACAAGATACATTTTAGAACCCAATCAGGCACAGGACAGCTCAGATATACCGAACCATGAGAATACTGAAATGTTTTAAGATATGTTTGTACTGATCCAAGAGGTACTGTTGCAGATAATATGATACTAATCTAAAACTCTGTTGATGAAACCATAAGCAAGTGCACCATTTATTGCCAATTTTACGAGGCGAGTAATAACTCACTAGACCAGGGATGGCGAACCAGTGGCACGCGGCACATAATTTTGGGTGCGCCAGTGATCAAAACGGTCTGCATTTTATTTCAAAATAACAAAGTTCACTTTGAAGTATTACGAACAAACGTGAGGTACCTTTTTGGGCACCCCGGGGAGAACACTCATTTGTTATTGTTTTGTTTTTGCGCCCGTAGTTTGGGGCTGCTTATGAAAAAAAAATTTTTCTGACCCAAAGTTTCCAATTTCTTTTACAAAACCCCGTATTTTTAAATTTTTGGAAAGTTTTTATTTAGTTTTTTAACTGTTTTTAACATGGCTAGTTCAGCAAAAGAAAAAAGGGCAAGATCGTAAGAGAAACCAAAAGAATTTCAAATTTGGTGAATATAGATATATGGTAATTAATAAAGGGAGGGGTTTTGTGTTTTATGCCGGGACCAATATGTAAAAACCCCCCCCACAAAACCCGGCTTTTTGGGAACAAAGCAAAAAACCTTCGGTCAAAAAAAGGTAAAAAACAGCAAAAAATTTTAAATTGGGAAATTTAATTACTGAAGGGTTTGGGGGTAAAAATTTTTAATTATTAAAAAACATCTTAGAATCCTAATATAAGTTATTTGTCATCCAATTGCAACAACAGAAATCACACTAATTTTTTCTTTAAGTTTAATTACACGAAGAATGTCAACATTTACAATTAAACAGTGTAAAAGGTATTTTGTCGTGGTAAATAAAGAGTTTTGAGTTATTAGTGTGTAGTTTTTTTTAGTATTTTCAATCACAAGTCAAAATTATTTCACGGCACGTCTATACCTCATTAAACACTTCTCTTGAGAAAAAATTGTACGTTGATCCATGGCCCCTCGCCCCCCCTGCACTTTACTTTAATTTGGCCTTTAGGAAATTTCACCCAAAACATCACAAAACTATATAAATTTTAAATGGGGTTGTTAAAAAAAGGAGAAAAGACCCGCCACCCAAAACTTTATTAAGAAAAACCCCGGCAAAATGAAATTTAACGGGCCATAAAAATTATTTTGATTTGAAAAGGGGGAATTTAAATTTTGATAAAAAAATTACCCAAATTTTCAATACCATAAATTTCAGTTTGAGAAAGGTAACACGTGTTTTCTTTTTGAGAGTCATACAAAGATGTTTCTGCAAAAGCGACAAAAAAAATTCGGAAATTTTGAAAATTATTTAATTTGTTTTTGTGCCAAAAAAAAATTATAGTTCAGATTGTAGTTATTTTTCGGGGATATTGAAAAAATTTGATTTTTTAAAATTGTTTACTGGAAAAAGGGGCATGGAAATTTTTACCAAAAAATTTTTAACTTAAGGTTTTTTCAAAAATTCTTTGGGGTTTCCTTTCAATTTGAAAAACTTTTAAAAACAGATTTTGTCCCCAAAAATTTTAAAAAAAATAGTTTTAAATTTTTTTTTAAGGGAAAAAAAACTTAAAATTTGTTAAGTGATTTTAAAATGCTATTTTTCAAAAATTACGTACACGCTAAAAATTTGATTTCAAGTTCGTAAAACCTATGTATAAAACAAATTTGGTCGGGGTTTTAAACCAAAACATGTTTGGGAAAATTCATACAATACTTCTTTTCTATGAATGCTTTTTTGAAAATTTTAAAAAAAATTATAAAAATTTAAAAGTTCAGTTATTTTAAAAAAAAATTAAGAAGTTTTGATTAAAAAATGCAAAAAACAAATTTAGTGCACGAAATATTAGCAAAAGGTTTTAAAAATTCCATTAGGCACAAAAAAAAAAAAAGCCTTAGCTTTTTAAATGAAGAAAAAACTAAGGTTTTTTATCTTTCTGAGAAAAATAAGTTTAAAATTTTGATTTGTGTACCCATAAAGTGAATAAAACAAAACTTAAAAGCTATCATAATTCCGCGTATTTTAAGTTGAGGTTTTTTGGAGGTTAAGAAAAGTATATTAAGTATAATTTAGGCAAAAATTAGTTTTGTTTTTTGACCGATACTTTTAAATTGAACGTATTGGGCCCCCTTTAATTTAAATTTTGAATGTTTTTTCGTAAGGTAGAAGTTTCCCCTATAATGGCAGATTTAAGGGGAAGGAAAGTAGTATTAGTGGTATTCAAACCCCCGATACGATATTTTCTCATTTTCTTTTGACTCATAATTTATGGAAGGTGACTGGGGGTTTTTCTGCATTAAGGTTTACATTTTTATTATTATTTTTTCCCCTTTATTTCTCCCTAGAATAGAATATCATTTTCTTCCGGATGTATCTTTTTAAAAAAATTTATACATGAATTATTTTATCTTGGGGACATTTTTGTTAAAAAATAAAAAGGGAAAGGGGGCAATTAAAAAAGGAAAAAAAAAAACTTTTTTGTTAAATAATACTGGGGAAAATTACCCTTTTCCCCCCTTTAAAAGCATCCCGAAATATTTTTATTTTCAAATTTAAAAAAGGTTCTTATAAAATTTTATTTTTTCTGAAATGTTTTGTGTGTTTTCCAAGTACAAACTCATATTTTTTTTTAATCAAAAAGGGGAAATTTTTTGATTACAAAAAATTGATTTAAAAAATCATTTAACAATTCTTTTTTTAAAAATGATTGATTTTAAAAAGGTGTTCATCATTAAAAAATTTTTAACAATGGCGTCCCTTTTGCTACATCCCGAAAACGATAATTTAAAAAGAGGGGGTTTTAAAAACCAGGGGAAATAATGAAAAAGATAGATGTGAAAAATTTTTAAATTTTTTTTATTTCTAAGGATTACAAAAAAAAAATTCATAAAAATCTTTTAAAAAAGAAAAAATTTGGGAATTTCAACCCTTCACCTCAAGGTAAAAAATAATAAATTTAAAAGGTTCGCCTTAAAAAAAAATTACAGGGGTTTCGTGAGCCACCACGCCCCAAAATTTGTAGTTAAAAAAATTTTATATAAAAAAAGATTTGTGTGTGTGTTTTATACTGATTCTTAGGAAAAGGGGGGTGTTTACAGATTTATGTATGAATCAATTTTTAAAAAAAAATTTGGGAAATTAAATTGAAATATTTGGGTTTCCCCCAAAGATAAGGGTTTCTCTTTTTTTTTAAAAATTTTAAAATTTCGCGCATAGTCAGATTTTTTTTTATATTTAAAAATTTTTTAATTTCAGTAAAATTTGAAACATTGTCATTTTAAGAACTTTTTTTTTCTTAAGTGGTTACTTTTAAACAACCAAAATGAAATGTTTTAAATATCCCAAAAATAACAGAAAAATGGCTTTTCTATGACAAAAAAAGGCAGGGAATTTTTTAAAACGACTTCAAATTGAAAAAGAGAGGATCTAGAATAACTTCAGCAGGACATTTGTAACCGCGGACTATTGGTTGAAACCCCCCCCCCTTTTTAAACCTTTGACCTAGGGCAGAAAATATGACTGAGGGGGAAAAAAGGGGGGGAATCCTTTAAATTTTGACAATTATATAATTTTGGGAAAGGGGAAAAATTTTCCCTTTTTTCTACAAGGCCCCAATATTTGAAAAAATAAAAATAAACCATTTCAGGCCTATTATGCCAAACCTTTTTTTTGATACCATCCACTGGCTATTAGTAATAAAAGGGCAAAGTTAAAAGTTTAAAAAAATTTTATTTAAAAATGTAACTAAATTAAATTATAATTTCCTTTTAGAAACAATAGAACCGGGTTTCTTGTATTTTTACGTATTAGAACATCTACCTCAAAAACACTAAGTATAAAAAAACTTCTATCCAAAGTTATTAAAAAATTTTTCCAATATTCGTATGCACGGATATGGTCAAAAATGATAAAAGAATACTCAGAAAGCAAAATTTTTAAAAAGACGTAATTTATTTCCCTCAATTCTGTGTAACTTTCTTTTTTGGGAAAAAAATAATTTGATAAATATTAGGAAAAATTACAAAACAAAAGGTTTTTTTTTCCGGGGAATTTTTAAATAAATTTGCCGATTCCAGCTCCCAAAAAGCCTGCTTTTGTATCCCGTATCCCAGACCGGATCCGTATCGGTCCCCTCCGTCCAAGAACTCCTCCGTAAGCCAAAATGGGCGGGAGCCCAAAAGGGGCGGGCCCCTATCCCAGACACCACCGATAGCAGCAGGGGCGGGAAAAAGCCAGGGGGGCAGCAATTGCGGGGGGGCACAGCCTGGGGGCGCGATTCCAAACCGCCCGCTTCAGCTCGGGGTTGAGGGATCCCGTAGCACCATCAACGATGTCGTATCGGAAGGCGTAGTTGCCTAAAGCCTGAAAAACATTTGGAATTTAAACTAAGGTTGTTTAAACCTATCATCTAAAATAATATATCAGTCATAGGAGTCGTCAATGCTGTATTTTGTTCACATAATTTTGAAGCAAAAATATCTTAAATAACACGAAATTTTTGTAATAACTCTAACTAGCTCATCTAACTTCTAATTATTATTTGAAGGGTAGGGGAAGAAAAATTTATATTCCCTAAAAAATTTTTTCCACCCCCGACAAAAAAAAAAATTTGGTTGGATATGAATCTGAGTCCAAGCAATTTGGGTTTTTAACCGAAATTTTAATTTCCTTTTTTAAATTTAAAATAAAAAAAATTTGATCTTGTTGTTTTTAGTTTATGCACTTTTAAAAAATTGTTTTTTTTTCTGAAATAGTTCTATTTCCCCAAAACTTGCTCAAAAAAAGAATATGATTGTCAATAATAAATATTTATGCTTTCATCTTTTAGTCTGGGCCCCGGAGTTTACTCCCGGGGTTGATGAGGGGCCCGATGAAGGGCGGGGGATTTACTGCAGCAAGGGCAAAGGGAAAAAAAAACAATATAAAGACGTACAGAGGGGTTTAACATATACCCACTCACAAAAAGGGAAAAAGATATTAAAAGGGAAAAGACTCTTAATCTTTGAAGGGTTTTTTTTGTTTCCACAGTTATATGTATAGAATTTTCCGTAATAATATTGGGTTTAATTTATAAAAAACAAGTGAATTGTTTGGAAAAATTATTTCTTATTTTTACAATGCACAAAATTGTCGTTGAAAAATTCTTTTATTATATAAAAAACATCTAAAATAAATAAAATATATCCTTTAACATTTATAAACTTAAAAAAAAATAAATGGATTTGCCTCCACAAAAGGGTTTAAAACTCGATTTAATTGTGAGGGGAAATAAGTTTTTTAAAAGTATATGATAAAAATTTTTAAAAAATTTTCCCCTAATATGTGTATAAATTTGAAAATATGCATGAAGTTATTTCTTCTTGTAAAAAATTTTAAAAAATTAAGAATGATCCAAAAATTAAAAATTTAAAAAAGTATAAAAAGCTCTGAAGATAGAAGAATAAAAATTACAGATTAATTTTTTTAAGATTTTAAAACCCCAAATTTTTATTTAAAAAATTTTGCAAGCAAATGGTTTTCACACGAACTTTTTTTCTGGTTAAAATACAAAAAAGCTTGGTAATTAATTTCCATACAACTCGGAAGAAAATGCAGGGGGTTTAATCTTAACGTGGGAAAAGCATGCTTAGTTAACGAAGTAAAATTTAAACCGAACTGAATGGACAATTAACTACCCTTAAGGTATCCGACTGTTCAAACCCTTTTCAAAAAGCATATAAAGAATATTTTTTATGATATTTGGGGTCACTAAATTAGAAAATATATATAAAATTTTTTTAAGAATATTATTACAATAAAATTATTTTTAAAAAAATATTTTTACAAAAAAGAACATAGAATGACCCATTTTCAAAATTTTTTTCCCGGGGAAAAAATGGGTTTTATTATAATAATATTTTTTCCCGTATATAAACTCAGACCTCTGTACGGAAACCAACTAGAATTTTTTGAAATATATAACTTAGAAGTGGGTTTATCCATGCTTTACGACAACAGAGGGGGGAAATTTTAAGAAGAAAAGCCGATAATTATTTCAATGGGTTGTAACTCTGAAAATAATGTGAATTGTTTAAAAGTCATAGTTGAGCCTCTGTGCAGAGGTATGAGCTATATACAGGCAAAATACTAATATAATAGAAGTATTTTTCACAAAAGGAGAAAATTTTGGAAAAAGGTTATTCTGAGTTAATTGTTTGTCGAAATATTGTATTTAAATATTTTTTTTTTGTCAAAATATCCTTAAAGCAATTTTATACATGTATTCTAATCTAAGTGACACTAAATATCATGAAATTTAACCATTTATGCGCTTTTTTAAAATCACGGTTCTGAACGTAGTCGGATACCTTAATATACACATAATTAGTTTAACTAATTTAAAACAAAAACAGTGTAAATATTTGCATGTTACTTATAAATGTAAAAGTACGAAATAATTAAAATAGAACAACAACGTAAAGATGAAATACTTGTAACTGTTTTAAAAAAAATTTATTTCACTAAAATAATTGTTCCACTTCATACTTAATGGGAAATTTATAGACGGATAACACATTTTAGATGCACGAATATACTGTTAGATATTTACAAACTGGAAAATACAGGGGATATACTGGAAGTGTTTCAAAAGAACAAAGCGGTTTTGTTACAAAAGGAAAAACGCGATTTTTTCTAAAAATTATATTTTATTTAGACTATAAAGCTAAAAATTATACGATATTGAATGTTAATAATAATAATAAAATATCTACACATTAATAACTAAAAGATAATTAACATCAAATTAAAAAAAAATAATAAAAGTTCCCTTTATTTTGTAAGATTTCATAAGTAAATCTTTTCACTTTTAATTTTTTTTCTAAAATTAGCAAACATAACAGTATGAAGTTAAAATAAGTTAAATCAAACATATATTAAGGTATCCGACTACGTTCGGAACCGTGATTTTAAAAAAGCGTATAAATGGATAATTGTCATGATATTTAGTGTCACTTAGATTAGAATACATGTATAAAATTATTTTACGGATATTTTGACGAAAACAATTATTTAAATACAATATATTGGCAAAAAATTAATTTAGAATAATTTTTTTCCAAATGTTCTCCTTTTGTGAAAAATGCTTCTATTATAATAATATTTCGCCTGTGTATAGCTCAGACCATTCTACAGAGGCGCAACTAGAATTTTTGAAAAATTCACATTATTTTCAGAGTTACCACCCATATAAATAATTATTGGCTTTTTTTTTCTTAAAATTGCTCCGCTCTGTTGTCGTAAAACATGCATAAACCCACTTCTAAGTTATATATTTCAAAAATTCTAGAGGAGCCTCTGTACAGAGGTCTGAGCTATATACAGCAAAATATCATTACAATAGAAGCATTTTCCACAAAAGGAGAACATTTGGAAAAAAAAAATTATTCTAAGTTAATTTTTTGCCGAAATATTGCATTTAAATATTTTTTTTTGTCAAAATGTCCTTAAAACCATTTTATACATGTATTCTAATCTAAGTGACACTAAATATCATGAAAATTATCCATGTATTCGCTTTTTTAAAATCGCAGTTCCGAACGTAGTCGGATACCTTAGAGCAAATTTTGAACGATAGGAAATCTGAATGCTTTCTCTTATTTTATCTCTTAAATAAAATCATGCATTTTGTGTTAAAAGTTTATTTTCTCAAAAATAAAATTTCAAACTTAGTTTTAACATAAATTAAATACTGAGGTTTACTTTTTTTATTCATGAAACTTAAATTTGTTGTCCTAAATAAATTTTTATTTCATAAAATAATTTATAATTAATGTAAACAAACATTTTCTGAGATTTATAGGTTAGAACAATTAAATACCCTAAGTTAAGCTATGTTTTTTAGATGATTGAAATCACAAAGACATTTAAAGTCTTTTTTTATTAAAACAAAAAGAATCCTAATTTTAAATTATAAAAATAATAACACTGATGATATTTAACTGATTGCAAAGGTATTTTTTGTTTATATTTTCATTTAAATTCAATACAGTAATCTAGGAAAAAATTACTTTTTGTGACTTAAAACTTATGAACACTTAATGTGATTGAAACGGAGTATAAATAATTTCTATTATATTAAAATTGAA
>BMAV01012054.1:35202-57869 GCA_019973955.1 Trichonephila inaurata madagascariensis
GGGAGTACTGTGGCGTGCCTCGGCACCCACCTAATTCCTTTTAACTGGAACCACCTGGCGAGCAGGAGAAGTGAACTGATATGAACGGACACTTGCTCAGCTTCTCTCTCTGACTCGCACGAGGAAAGACGTGCTTTCTCCTTTATTCAATTTCCATGTTCAACCTAAGTAATTAGTAATTCTTATAATATTCTATAATGCTGTAAATTAAAAATATGTTTAACCTTTTTTTATCATTCATTTTTATTATTTATATGGCGTGTAATAAACCTTAAATAGATTCTCACTTCACGCCTACCTGCCAAAATCCGATACCTTAACCAACGGGCTACCGCAGCCCCAGTGTTTTTCTCGAAAAACTCAAACGGGGACAGCGATTGCTCAAAAACTTTTTTAAATAATTTGTTGAAATTTTGTGCGTATGTTCTGAATAACAGTAGAAGTGTTTTAACCTTCAGATTTATCAATCACTGCTTAATTACAATTTTTACAGTACTTTATGGGAATATAATCACTGTTTTTTTTTTCATCAATTTCATAATAACTAACACAAGGGAAGGGCACGACTAAGGAAATTCATTTGGGATCGAGACTTGGTGTAATAGTAATACTCCTTTAGGGTGTTCACCCCTCAATGTAATTCCGCCGAATGGCCAATCAATTCGGAGAAATTAACCATCGAAATTCATGCTTAGCTTTTATACAATTAAATTTTAATTTCCCGCAGGATGTTCGTAGCCTGATCGGTAAATGTAAATCGTCTGCTTACTATGCGCGAGGTCAGGGTTCGATTCCATGCGATCAACTTTTTTTCACTTAATTATCTTTTTAAATTAAATAAATTTATTTATGAAAAGTTTATTAAATATTAAATTATATTTTATGTAAGTATTTTGTATGTTATAAAGTAAAAAAAATTAAATAAATTTATAAATTAAATTATTTATTACTAAAATTATTATTAATTAAAAATATTTAAAATAATTATTAATGAAAACTAATAAAAATTAAAATTAGTAAATTTTTTCTAATTGATTAAAATTAATTAATTAATTACTATTTATTATAATTAATTAATTACTATTTATTAGGATTAATTAATCATCATTTAATATAATTATTTAATTAATTAATTAATAATTACAATTATTTAATTAATTACTATTTATTATAATTACTTAATTAATTAATTAATATTTATTATATTTAAGTAATTATTATTAAGCATTAGTATTACTAAGAAATATTATTAATTTATTATTAAAATTATTATTAATTTACTATTAAAATTATGATTTATTATTGAAATTATTAATTTATTATTAAAATTATTTAAATAAATTTATTAAAATTATTTAAATAAACTTTTTGAAATTAAATAAATTTATTTGAAAAGAACTTATAAAATATTTTATAAAATTATAAAACAATTAAATTAATAATATATAAAAAAGACATATTTTTTATTATATTAATTATAAAATAATTAATTTAATACTAATAATATATTTTATAAATTTTTTTGTATAATATTTTGTTTAAAGTATGTTGTATTTCACATTATAAAACTATTTTTAACTAATTTTTATTTAAAATATTCTTTAATACTTATTATATATTGTATTATAAATATTATTTATGAATATAAAATATATTTATAAAATTTAATATACATTTTTATATGATTACAGTAATTTTTTTACTTTTTAAAATGCAAAGTAATGACATAAAATATCATTTAATGTTTAGTAAACCTTTCATAAATAAATTTATTCCATTTAAAAAAAATAATTAAATGAACTAAAGAAAAAAAGGGATCGCGTGAAATCGAACCCAGACCTCACGCATAGTAAGCAGACGATTTACGGATCAGGCTACGAACTCGTTGCAGGAGAAAATTTAATTGTATAAAAACTAAGCATGAATTTTGAAGGCTAATTTCTCCGAAATGACTGGCCATTCGGCGGAATTACATTGAGGGGTGAACACCCTAAAGAAGTACTACTAGTACACCATGTCTCGATTCCAAATGAATTTCCTTAGTCGTACCCTCTCCTTGTAATATAAAGTGCTCTAGTTTTTGTAAAAATTAAAATATCTCTTATCCTGAAGGTCATCTAAAAAAGGAATAGCAAAGTAATACATCAAAATTGAAAATTAGTTCATTTACTATTTGTACAGAGCGGGCCCTATTTTTGTCATTTTTTGTCAATTTTTACCCATTTTAGTAGTGATAATTTATTTTTCTCTTCTTAATTTTAGCCTTTTTTTCTTAAAATGTGCTAAATAAACCTTAAAACCACAAAAAAATCACCATATCTCTATTTTTTTTTTTTTAATTTGTCACAGGTAGTCGGATACATTAAAAAACTGTCACATCGACAAGTCTCAAAATAAGATGATGAAATGATGCATCATCCATGTATTCTGATGAATCATCTGCGTAATCATATGATTCTAAAAGCTCCCGGTTGAGGAAACTATAAACTGAAATCTCGAAAGAGAAAAGAGAATGATTTTGCATTGTCCCTTATATTCCTTGCGCGAGTTTTTGTTGTTCGTGTTGTCTCTTTATGTTTGTGATCGTCAATAAAATATGGATTCTCAAATACGATGAAATCTCATCCTTTCAATGAATGCAACCAGGCAAATTATGTTTCACATTGTGACGGGGCTTTATCGAACCTTCTAACTAATCCTCTTGGGGAATCTTTGGGGTCAGATCAATTCATTTTCAATCCAACTTTCTAAAGAAGAAAACGCGATATGCAGATTAGTGAAGGAATATATATTGGAGCTTTTTGTATTCGCGAGTTAGTCGGCTCTGTGGAAGTATATATAGGAGAGTCATACAGAAGTCGGCTAGAAGCCGTAAAGTGGAATAGATGTTGGATCAAGTCGGATATAATAATATACATGGAAGATAAATATTAAAAGAATAGATGCAAGAGGAAGACATGAAGCTTGGTTGCTGATCGCCGTGTGATATCAGTGAGCGATTGATTATTAAAGTTTAATTATAGAACGGACTCTAGCTTGTTAGGGAATCTACTATAGATAAAGATTCGGAGGTTAATTTATCATAAAGATAATGAGTAGGATTTCAGGCGCTATTTTAACTTAGTATTGATAATTACGTTGTATCATTCCTGATCTGATATTCCTAGTAAAACTTGTGTTGCATTGATTAATATATTTTGAGACGATAATTAGATCTATTATGGAGAGTTCGAGTGGTTAATCAGATTAATCTAAGGTTAATCTGTCGCGTGGATGAAGAGATGATGCCCCAGGGCAGGGGGTATCACAACATATATAAAAAACAGGTGGCTACAAAAATAATGAAAACACCTTAGATTTATAAGGAATCCTTTATAAGTATGGTGTATCGCCTTTGGCATGTAACATTTTGTTTTAGAAGTATACTGTGATTCCTGCAATTATAGTCGTGAAATTTTTTAAAAAAAGTATCAGTTGTTTGAAAACCGTTTATTGAGTGTGCCAGCGAAACTGTGAAGTTTAATTTCTTTTTAGTACTATAGTTTACGATTTTACTTTACAACTGCGAATAAAAACACACTTGCAAAACTGTTCACACGCACTTAATCCAACTATTGTTCGCTTTAAAGTATAAAAAAAATTTCACAAAACTGTTCACACATATATAATTTAAATACTATTAGACAGTACACCTTAGATTAGAAAAAAATTGCTCACAAAACTGACATACACTTAAAGCATCCGACTAGATTTGAAGACTAATTTTTCAAAAACAGATTTGAGAAGAATTGTATTGTTTTAAAGAACATAAATAGGTTTGAAGAGTCATAATTATTAAATAAACAACATGTACCACTCCTTATTATATATGTATAAAAAATATTACTTGTAAAAAAATATAGCAAAATTTTCAATGTTAAGAAAAACAGCATAAATAAAAATACATTCCACATAAATTAATTTTATTTCATTAATATTCCTCTTGATCTGTCTAAAGTGTCGCAAGCCTCAGGGTAAAAAATATTTCAAGAAATAGTTATTTTTTAAACATTCAAATTGACATTAATAATATTTTTTCATAATTACTTTATGTTCTAAGCTAAAAATGGCTGTAAAATGTTATTAAGTGTAATTATCTTAAAACCTGTGGTTTGTTTTTAAAGGGCTCGTAACATTACAAAATTCATTGAATTTTATTGGATTGTCTTAGAAATATCCTATTTTTCGTGTGCAAATCATCGTGAAAGTTTCATTCTTCAAAAATTTATCATTTAAAAAGTATTTTTATATAAAGTATATATTAGAAAAACAACATAAAATTCTCCAGTTTTATATATTATTCCTTCTTCCTCAATATTTATTTTTCTTCTTTTCTAATGTTCCTAACATCCAACACCTGAAAAACATCTTTTCAATCTGGTCGGATATCTTAACTCAAATACATAGTATGCTGCCAATTCGCTGTAAAAAACATTAAAAATAACCTGAGCCGACCTTCTAATATAAAGAAGCCTGGGTGCAAGGAACTATTTAAAGCCCTAAATATTTAGTAAAGTTAAAAAAAATGCAAACATGAACTTGTAGTATTACTAAAGCATGTTTATCTAGTTTGGGATTCGAGTTTTGCTAATGCATCAATTATTTAAGAAAAATTACAATTTTTTGCAATTTCTATTTCGATGTTTTATATAGGAAGTGCATTTAAAAAGACATCCTTGTTACTTAACCCGTATTATAGGAAATCGTGAGCAAGTTTTTAATTCTTTTCCAAGTATAAAAATGTGTTTCCTCGTAATTGCTAATCTTCAAGCAAAGAAAAAAATAGACTGGATGTTACTAAGCGAGGAGATTTAAAGTCAAACCTAACTAAATTGATGCTAAATATCAAAACTTTGTGTTACTAAAGTATCATAAAAGCTTTTTTTTTTTTTTTGCTTTCTTATTCTGTGTAACAGGTACTAAATTTTAATGTTGAGAATTAGTATGTATTTTTTAAAGCTTTTCGAGAAAAGTAAATGTTTTTAAAGTAGCAGCGAGCTACCACAGTATACCACATTTAAGGTTCATAAATTTTCAAAAATTCAATATTAAGTAAGCAAGGATTGGGACGGGGCTCTCATCGCGTTTTTTTTAACAGTCCTCTTGGGTTTCTTTGGGGCCGCAATTATTTCCAACCAACTCGAGAAGAAGAACGTGAGTATATATATATATATATATATGCAAATTAAAAATCATATATAGTAAAAGTTAAGCAATCTCGAGGTGGCTATGCGAGGTCTATGTCTATGCTTAGAAGTGATTGAGTAAAAGTTAGAGGAAATACCAAGTCCAAGTCTTAACCTACCGGTACCTGTCTAATCAAGTTAAAGGTGGATTCGGGACTACAAGGATTAGAGACAGATTGAAGCCACATCAGTTAAGACAAACAAGGTAGCTGTTTTCTTAGGATATAGCGGTAAGCACCTTTGATTAAACTATAAGGAAACTGTGTGTATTAGTGAGATTTTAGAATTAAGCTGTAAAGTTAGATATGGTGGTCAATTACGCGATTATGTGGTAATACGAGTTGTGTCTTCTCATTCTAGATGTGCTTACTTTGATTAGTATTATTGTTGTGTATTGTGATTAAGTTAAGATCTTAATAAACAGATATTAAGATGAACGATTTGCCTGAGGTGCTTCACAATGGCGCCCGACTCGGTTTAATTATGGCCATTTTATAATTTCCCTAACCCCGAGATAAGAGGTGCAGCAGGGTTAAGAGTTTTGCCTAAGGTTCCAGAATGTGGAAGACTTTCTAGAGGGGGTGGACAAAAATATCAAGTTTTTGGAGAGACTCAGGAATTTGGCATGTGCTTATGTGAAAGGTCATCTCCTAGGTAGAGCGAGAGATTGGTTTGAAATATTCGGGTCGACGTTAGTGCAGAATACGACCACGGACTTTGAGCAATTGAAAGAGGTGTTAACCAAAACCTTTCCGGTAGTGCGTAATAGAAAGGATTTGGAAGTTCAATTTTACTCGTCGCAGCAGAGCAGGGGTCAAGAACCGACCGATTTTATTTATGATCTTTTAAAGGTACACAAAAAGTTGGGACTTAAAATGTCCGCAGAAAGTTTAGTGGACCATATATTTATTCGACTCGAACCTCAGGTCCAAGATTATGTAGAAACCTGAAAACTACGGCTCAATTATTAGAAGTAATTTCAAAATTCTAGGAACGATATTCATGCAAGGAAATGCGGGGCTCGAGTAGTAATGAGAATTTGGGGAAACGAGATTGGGATGTGCGTCGGATGTCCAATGATGATGGCAAACGGAGAAATTGGAGAGATGCAGAGGTAATACATAGACCTAGTTATAGAAGGAATAATTATAGGGGGTAATTACGAGAATGGTCCTCAGAGGAGTCAGAGGAATCAGGATTTCGAGAATGGAAATAGATTTAGTATGGATAATCGAAGGTTTAATACTAGAGGATATCAGTCTGGATATAAGAGACCGAGTGAAAACTTTAGTAGAGGGGGTCGAAGAGAAAGGGGTCGATTGAATATTTTGAAAGTCCAAGATGATTAACATGATCAGTCACAATCGGCAAAGAAGATTCCGATTAGACTTTCAGCTATATGCATGTCTCCGGTGGAACTTCCATTTGTTCCTATTTTATTAAATGAAACATTCATGAAAGCACTTTGGGATACGGGAGCAGAAAATTCATTTATATTCGAGGAAATTAATAAGAAATAATTTTTTTATAAACAAGTGAAGAAATCGCGTGCTCAGGTGATCACGGCACAAGGAGAATGTCAAAATGTAGGGGTAATTGAGTTGCAAGTACGGATACGGTAATTTGTGAAACCATGGCAGTTTCACGTTTTAGTGAATTTAGAATACCCTTGCATTCTGGGTATAGATTTTATTAATGGATCAAAAATTGTTTTAGATTTTGATAGGAAATCGTTGGCGATTCCCGATTCGCGCAGATTGAAAAGATTGTTACACCGATTGATGAGGGAAATTTAGACATTGATCTTACCAAGACAGGATTCGATGAGAGTCAGAAGCAAGAGTTGCAGGATTTGTATAATAGTTTTAAAGGATTGTTCTGAGACAAACCGGGACTCACACATGTTTTGTATCATGAGATTGACACGGGGGATAAGCCACCAGTTGTTTCCAGGATATATAGATAAGATAGGGCGAAGCAAGGCATTTTAGATTACCATGCAGAGAAAATGTTGAAAGAGGGTATCATAATGCCAATCCGATCCCCGTACGCGTCGCCAGTTGTGTTGTGTAGAAAAAATAACAATTTACCTCCGGATAATCCAGAAGCTTATCGATTTTCCGTAGACTATAGGAAGCTTAACGCCATTACTAAATATCCCAGGTATCCCTAACCGTTGATTGAAGATTTGCTAACGAATATTCCCCATACTGCAATCATGTCGTCCCTGAATCTTCACTCGGGCTATTTTCAGCTTGCTGTAAACCCCAGTGATGTGCTTAAGACGGCCTTCGTTACGAAAAACGGTACGTACGCATTCGCCCGAATGCCGTTTCGGCTGTCAGGCGCTGCTCCTAATTTTCAGAAAGCTTTGATATAATCTTAAATCCGTTGATAGGGCCGTTTGTGAATGTATACATGTACGACGTCATAATTACGTTGCCATCGTTTGCTCAACACGTTAAGCAGTTAAGAGAAGTTTTTCGATTATTGTACGAGGCAGGATTAACATTAAATAAATACAAGTGTAAATTTGGTTGTGACAAATTGAAGTATTTAGGATTGGTGATTAGTAAGGAGGTAATTACAACAGATAAGGCTAAAGTTAAATCAATAGTGGAGATGAGAACCCCTAAAAATTCTAAATATGTATCCAAATTTTTAGGTGCGTCCCAGTGGTACGCGAAGTTTACTAAAAATTATGCCGATCTATGCGAGCCCCTTTATAATCTCAAGAAGAAGTTTAAAAAAATTTGTTGGTCAATAGAGACACAGAAGGACTTTGATGCGGTCAAAACGACGATTACGGAAGCTCCAGTTTTAAAATTGCCTGATTTTAAAAAACCATTCGAGTTATTTACTGATGCTAGTTCAATAGGCATAGGCGCGGTTCTCAATCAGGAGCAGGGACCAGTAGTGTATGCCTCCCGCACGCTTAGTAGTGTGGAGAGAAATTACACAGTAACGGAAAGAGAGTGTTTAGCGGTAGTTAGGGCTCTAAATAAATTTAGGACGTACTTAGGTTCCCTGCCAATAAAAGTAAAAACTCATCATGCTACATTGACGCGTTTGACAAATGGTAAAAATTTGTCCAGTAGAATGATAAGGTGGGATCTAAAATTAGCTGATTATGGGAACACCGTCCTGGAACTCAAAATGCGGTGGCTGACGTTTTATCGAGGAATCCGGTAGAAAGTACCGCAGGACAAAAAGTTAATTGTGCAATAATCAGGGATTTAATACTTTCGTCACGCGAGCAATTAAATGAGGAGCAGAGAAAGGACCCGGAATTAGGTCATATATATCGATATCTTGAAAACCGAAACGATAGCGAATGCGACAATCTGTGAGAACTGGTCTCGTGACTTTCGATTAGTTGAGGGCTTGTTGTTTTATGCGAAATACGCAACTACGTTAGGAAAAATGAAAGTATATATTCCGCAATCATTGCGAAGTGAAATAATGCGTGACGATATAAAAGTTATAATAAAATTATGAATGTTTGTTATTTCCCCTATATGAGAAAGTATATTCAACAATATGTCTCCACATGCCATATTTGTCAAACTTTCAATTATAAAAACACGTTACCAGCTGGTCGTTTAATTCCGATAACAAATTAACCGAACGAGATAGTTACGTAAGGTTATAGTTTTATTAGGTCCGTACCCTCCGTCGTGAGTTAGATGAAACCGCTACGTATTAGTAATTACGGACCACTTCTCAAAGTGGCCTGAGATAATACCCCTTAAAAAGGCCTCAGCTAAAGTAATAGCAGATAGTATATTTGATAATTATATATCGCGTTATAGAGCTCCAAAAAAAATGATAAGTGATAACATTCCCCAATTTATATCCAAGGTTTTTGAACATTTGAGTATCCGATTAGGCATATGGCATGCAAAGACAGTTGTATATAGACCTCAGTCGAATAGAACTGAGCGCGTTAATCATGATCTTGTGCAAATGATTGCCAGTTATGTTAATGATAATCATGAAACCTAGGAAACCAGTTCTTACGAGAATTCACGTATGCAATCAGAACGACAGTGAATGAGACTACGGGAAAGACCCCAGCAGAATTGTTTTTAGGTAGAAAATTGATTATCCCATTTCAGAAGTTAGTGATGGTATCGGATGGAACAGAGTTTGCAGTAGGAGATATTGAGAAATTGTTTGATGAGGTTAGACGAAATACTAAAGCTAAACATGAAAAATGGGCAAAATATTATAATAGACGGAGGCGAGATTTTCGGATTCAAGTTAATGATTGGGTTCTGGTGCAGACACATCCCTTAAGTTCAGCAGCGAAAAAGGTGGTTGCAAAGTTTTAAGCCAAATTTGAAGGTACGTATAGAGTATTAGAGGAGAGAAATAACAATTTAGTAGTTTTGTAAGCGGGAAAGAGATTAACAGTCAACATAGATCAAGTCCTATTATAGTATCATAGGGAAAGTGACGAGAATGGAATAAGAGTTGGAACTTCGAATAACAGTGGTTCAAGGTATCAAGCAAGTAGTTTTCAGGGAGCACGACCTAGATCAGATGAGTCACAATATAGTAAGAACAATGGATCAGGTGAACGACGAGAAGTAAAGGGAAAAGTGTCAGGTATTAAGGAGGATCAGGGTGAGGGGCACATGAGTGTTACCAGTAAACGCAGACCACTTATAAGGTCCTCATACAGTTCTTTGACAGAACCGAATAGAATATCAAAGTAGAGTAGAAAGAAGGTAATTGGATACAAGCGATCAATAAATTCAGGATCAGGAGGACCAGAGAGAAAACACGAAAAGGTCCCAATAAATCAGGGAGACAAGAGGAAATTAACATCAACCAATAACAGTGTCCATCGTTTGTCACGGGCTCATCACACTTCCCATTAATTGTCCTTTTGGATTCTTTGGGGCCGAAAAATGCAATTTCTTTCCAACCAAATCCATAAGCGAAGCATGATTATACAAATTAAGAACCTTTTAAATAGCAGAAGTTTAGTGTAAGCAGGATGGCCTTTAGGGAAGTGATTATTCTAGTCTGTGTTTAAGCGCGTAAGCTTAAGTAAGAGAAGTTAGCCGAATTTCAAGAGTTCAGTTATTCGTGCCAGTGCGTTCAAGCCAAGATGGATACCATTGCACACGAGATAAAGAAAAGTCATTTAGGATCCGAGAGAGTTGCTGCTACCTAACATATAGAGAGAGAGGTAGAGGATCGTTTTATTAACTACTAGGAACTGTGTATATACAGAGGTTAGGAGTAAACGGTAAAGTTAAATATATTGGTCAGGGTCGCGCTTATTTGGTAATACGTATTGTGTGTTTCTTCACCTCTGATCCTCTAAGTTTAAATATATATATTGTTATTGTATAGTGTTTAAATTAAGATTTTAATAAAGAGATATTAAGATTTGGGCAACGCCTGGTCCTTCATTCACTCCAACATCCCTAGGTCACGAGGATAACTTAGAAGTAAGGCAACACCCACGGGCTAATGCCTTACACATTTTAGAAAGGAGGCCAGGAAAGAGGAAGCAACAATGCCAGGTACAAGCAGGTACAATTTGAGGCCTAGAAGAACTGAAAAAAATGAGTCTCGATTATCCAGTGAACAGATCAAGGACCAAAGAGGACCAGTCCGGTCCAGAGGAAGAAGAGCTCAACCGTACAGACCCTACCATAAGGAGCCAGGATGCAAACAGCAGTCAACAAGCCAGAGTAGCCAGGAGACCAATGGAGGATGGTCAAGAGGTCAGAATTCCAGAAGCAGAAGAGCCAGATAAAAACAACGAGGAAGATCGAACAGTAGAAGATCACAGTCATTGGAGGTCCTAGTAGGAGACACCAACTATAGGACACACTATATAGCAGATGAGTCCAAATGAGAAGATGGTATTGGAGACCAAAAGGTAAAAATGTCAGACGAGTCCAGAGGAGGGTATTGGAGACCAAAATGCGAAAATGTAAATGGAATATTTAAGTCGGTTTGTGTATGGCCTGGGGTTTTTTTTTTGGCCAGGTAGTCAAAAAGCCTTTTTTTTCCTAGGTCCGTGGCCCGAATAGGGTACACCTTTATAAGTATGTAAAGGTAGTTCTGGAATGATTAAAACATGTCAACATGTGTGATTAATTTAATATCTTAATAAACAGATATTAAGATGAACGATTTGCGTGATTCTTTGTTATTCCCTACAGAAGCAGGACGTGTAGATAATGGAGAAAAGGGACACCCACGGGAGGGTGCCTCACAGGGTCTACCAAAATCGAAAAACATGACAAGTTTGAGAACCTCTAATCTAATCTATGATGCTGACATACTGTTGCTTATTTCTTAATTCAATACAAATACTCATATACTAATTTAAACTGTAAAAAATATATATATATATATATATATTGTTACAAGTACTCAGTTACTTTTCTATAAACTTGCAAATTTTCTGCCTTTAAATTAATGTACTGATTTATTTATAAGTAGTGTGTATAATATCAGTTAAATATTTTATCTTCGATTTTTCGCGATATGCTCGCACCCCCTCCCCCTAAGTAGGGTTATGACACCCTCCATGAGGAGGGGGGGCACAGTTTGAGAAACTGTGCGATAGAGATTTTATTTCAAGTTCAGGAACGATTTAAAAACTATACATGAAACAAAATTTGATTTAAGGAAGAAAAGCCAAGCGATTTACATAATAATTTGGCCGACAGCGAAACGAAGATTTGATAATCTTTATATATAAAAATCTTTTGTGCGTGTATATGTGACAAAATTCCTCCTAACAGGCTGGACCGATTTCGATGAAATTTTTTGTGTGGGTTCAAGTAAATTCGAGAATGGTTTAGAATTGCAATTCGGTCCGACATCGCCATTAGTTAAAAAGATATTAATTAAAAAATATTCCAATTTTGCAACTCAACATGCACCTACATTGTTGTAACAACGTTATTGTTATAAAAAAGACGTAAGTTGGCGTCGAAAATCGATTTTCAGACAAACTGGCCAAACCAGGTCTTTATTGTTACAAAAATGCAGATGAATAATGCTTTTTAGCATTTTTAATTGATATGTTTTCAAATAATCTTTATATATAAAAGTCTTCTGTGCGTGTGTATGTGACTAAACTCCTAAACGGCAGGACCGATTTTGATGAAATTTTTTATGTGGGTTCAAGTGGATTCGAGAATGGTTTAAATTTACAATTCGGTCCAATATCGCAAATAGCTAAAAATATATTAATTAAAACCAGTTTTAATTACCAGTTTTGGACGCCAACTTTGATTTGTCTGCATTGTTGTAGTACTGTTATTGTTACAACAATGACAAAAGATGGCGTCAAAAATCAGTTTTCTGCCAAAATGGAATTTCATGACGTTGCTCTACTGACTATATTAATTACTTCGTTTAAAAAATAAATGCTTTTAACATGTGATTAACTTAAAATATATTATTAAAATCTCAATTTCTACAATGTTTTAAATTTTTCTAATTTAAATTCCTAAAAAAAAGATAAAACTATTTTTCTAGTAGATTGGTACATTTTTTTAACCTTTTCCAACGCTCCCAAGTTAATTTGAAACAAATTATTGTAAAACTTCAAAAAAAATTTGGAATTTTGTAATTAAAAAAAAAGTTCTGCTTTTTTTTATACAAAAAATATTTTTAAAAATGTATTTTTCCCGCCTTGGGAAGCCGTAAAAATATAACGAAAAAAATTAGTAAAATCGCCAAATGCCAGTAATAGTTAATTCTGGGAAAGCTACCTCAGAACTCACGAGTTTGAGCGCTTATAGCGCACATGCGGAAAAAACAGTTACGGTGAGCACGTAAGCAGATAAAAGATTTTTCTGTCAGAAAAAGATGTCTTCTTTTTGAATATTTTCTTCTTTTATAATGAGTGTAAATAATGAATTTTCTAGTAATTTTTCAAATCCAATTTATTAATTTGAATTTTAAGAAAGTATTCACATTGTAAAATAATTAATATGATCTTAGTTTTTAATAATACATCGCAACTGATAATTTTGTTTTAGAGAAATAATTTATTGAAAAACCTTAAAATATAGGGAAATGCTGCCCTGTTTTTATTAAATAGTACTATTTCCTTTTAAATCTTTTTTTATAAAAGGAATGTAAACAAATTTTTAGCTCCCCCTCCCGTAGTTTTCATAGTTACATATATTTAGTCGAAAAATCAAACATCCAGATAAGAGCAGTCGTTTCATAGCTAACGTATTCATAACTTCATATTTTTTGATTCATTATTTAACGAAAATTGATGTAAATTAATATATTTTTTAAGAATCAAAGTTATATTGTGTTTTATTATTTATTACTTATTTATTTAATAATAAATTCGTACAATGTCTGTTTTTTTTAGAACAAAACTGAATTAGCTTTGTAAATTTTTAATCGACAATAGAAATTTGTAGGAAAAAAAACGATCTTTACCCTTGATGAAAAAGGGGGGTCTTATACTTTAAAAAACCCTTGCAATGCTGGGCTAAACGGATGGAGAAGAAACCTGTCTGACAAAGAGAAGAAGTGGAAGAAAAATGTAGAAATCACTCACACATCGCACAGTAACACACACACACAGAAGTACTGGTGTCCAGAGAGAAAGGGAAAATTTCCATGGGGATAAAATTGTACCCATGGAAAAAGCCCTAGCAATGCCGAGCTAAGTGGAGAGAAAACAGACCCGCCCGACAGGTCAAAGATGTGGAAGAAACTTCAAAAAAGTGTATTTTAATGACATATGTAGAAATCACACACACACCAGGAAGTGCAGGCTCTGAAAAGGAAGGGGAATCTTCCAAGGTATAAAGCTGTACACTTGAAGAAGCCCGTGCAACGCTGGGCCATCGAGCTTGTCTTAATATATAAAAATCTTCTGTGCGTGTGTATGTGACTAAACTCCTCCTAAACGACTGGACCAATTTCGATGAAATTTTTTGTGTGGGTTTAAGTGGATTCTAAAATGGTTTAGAATCGTAATTCGGTCCGATATCGCAATTCGTTAAAAAGATATTAATTAAAAACATTCAAAACATACAACTCAACATTCACCTGCATTGTTGTAACAACGATATTGTTATAAAAAAAGAAGTAAGTTGGCGTCGAAAATCGATTTTCAGCCAAACTGGCCAAACCGGGTCTTTACTATTACAAAAATGCAGAGGAATCATGCCTTTTAGCATTTTTAATTAATATCTTTTCAAATAATCTTTATATATGTAATTCTTCTGTGCTTGTGTATGGTACTGAACTCCTCCTAAAGGGCTGGACCGATTTCGATGAAATTTTTTGTGTGGATTCAAGGGACTTCGAGGATGATTTAGATTCACAATTTGGTCCAATATCGAAATTAGTTAAAAAGGTATTAATTAAAAACCTTAAAACGCTTAATTCTTTTGCCCCTGCGTGCTGTTTATTCTGCTAATGCGCGGCAAGTAAAAGAAAAAAAAGAAGAGGGTAGAATTTTCCGATATTTTCACCGTTTTTTAAATTGCAATCTAATTGTTCTATCAAAATCAGACGAAAAATAATTACAGTATCGGAAAGATTATTCATTTCGCCCCGATACGGCATACTTTTATATACATAAATATTCTGTGCGTGTGTATGTGACTAAACTCCTCCTAAACGGCTGGACCGATTTCGATGAAATTTTTTGTGTGGGTTCAAGTGGATTCGAAAATGGTTTAGAATCGCAATTCAGTCCGATATCGCAATTAGTTAAAAAGACATTAATTAAAAACTTTAAAAACATACAACTCAATATTCACCTGCATTGTTCTAACAAGTTATTGTTATAAAAATGACGTAAGTTGGCGTCGAAAATCGATTTTTAACCAAACTGGACATACTGGGTCTTCGTTGTTACAAAAATAGATGAATCAAGCTTTTTAGCGTTTTTAATTTATATCTTTTCAAATAATCTTTATATATATAATTCTTTTATGCCTGTGTATGTAACTGAACTCTTCCTAAGCGTTTGGACCGATCTTGATGACATTTTTTCTGTGGGTTCAAGTGGATTTTACAATGGCTTAGATTCCCAATTCGGTCCAACATCACAATTAGTTAAAAAGATATTAGTTAATGCATAATTAAAACACATAATTGTTTTACCTCTGTGCGCTGTTTATTCTGCTAATGAGCAGAATGAACAGCACACAGGGGCGCAGATGTCAGGTATTGTAATAACTTACTTTATAAAAAATATGATCAATACGGTCCAGATTATTACAATTTATTCAAAAAAGTTTGTAATTTTCGGATTTAAGATGTGTATACAGGACAACGTCTATCGATACGGCTAATTATGTATAAATTTAATATAGTTGGTTTTATATGAGAAATTTTTTTTTCTGTCAAATCTTAATTAACTCTTAAAATGTTATTAATTACTTAACCTAAAGCTGCACACATTTTATACTAAAGCATAGTTACTGTTGTGTGTCCAACTGGTCATCTAATAAACTTGGCAGCCATACGTTTTGGTTTTTTGTTTCCGAAAAGATGAACAGTTGATACAAACTTCAAAAGGGACATACCAATCCCTAGGAAATTTAAAAAATAAATCAGATAATATTTCAATAGAAGAGTATCAAACTTAAAGCACATAGTTGTTTATTGCGTTCGTAATATGAAATTCGAATGCTACGATTACAAATATAGATTTGTTGTAGATAAAAATATCAATTTCGTTTCAGAAAATGTCGAAGAGGCAAAATATTTGCGACTTCTGGATAGAGGAGGTTTAAAAATGTTCACATAAATTGTTAAGAAAATCATTTCAATGCAATATTTTGTTTTTAATTTGTATATCGAAAAAATTCGAGTTAAAGTATCTTAAAGTTGATTGCCAATTATCTTGCTTTACAAGCATAACAGAAGCACATCTAAAATTACATTAAATGTGGAATGTCTTGCATTCGTTTAATTTATCTTCTGTAAACTAAAACACACCTACATTTTAATTTCTAAAAAAATATTCATTACATTTGGCAATATATATGCTTAAATAATTATTCAAAATAGAGCAATGAAGAAATCTTAACGGCGATGTATAATCGAAAAATGAAGGAACAAGTTCTATTTAAAGACTTTTTTGAAAAAATCGGCAATTTTTTTTGGGAGGAGGGGGGCACTCTTGTCTTTATATATAAAAATCTTCTGTGCGTGTATATGTGACTAAACTCCTCCTAAGCGGTTGGACCGATTTTGATGAAATTTTTTGTGTCTGTTCCAGTAGATTTGGGAATGGTTTAGATTCACAATTCGGTCCGATATAGCAATTAGTTAAAAAGATATTAATTAAAAACATTAAAACGCATAATTGTCATATCCCGTGGGCTATTTATTCTGCTAATGCGCGTCAAGAAAAGCCACGATACGGTATTATATATAAAAATCTTCTGTGCATGTGTATGTTTATATAAACTCCTCCTAAACGGCAGGACCGATTTTGATGAAATGTTTTGTGTCTGTTCCGGTGTATTCGAGAATAGATTAGATTCACAATTCGGTCCGATATCGCAATTAGTTAAGATGATATTAATTACATGTGCGTTAATCAACAATTATTCTAATCTACAATTCTCTTTGTGTATAGCTAATTGATTACACACATTTTATGATACTTTTTTTTTGTTTAAAATTTTTTCTTATTGGAAATCTATACTAATAAGAGAAAAAGTTTTGGTGTGTGTTTCTCTTCTAAGCAACTCACAAGTATAAAACTTGGCACTTAATTACTATATGTCCTAATGATATGCACTACGAAGAGTTCTTTCGAAATTCGTTTTAGCTTTTTTTTTAAAATTAAATTTTTAAATGATTTTACCATTTTCTTTCAACAACTGAATTTTAGTTTGTTAATTTAGCAACAGTCATTGTTGTGTTTTGCTTATATTTTATTTGATTATTTCAAACCATTTCTGGATATTGATTTGATTGTGTCGTTTCTTTTTCAGCTTAAAAAAGTCAATGTAATTTTGTTTAATGTTACTTATATTTTATTTTATTATTCCAAACTATTTCTGGATATTATCGATTGATCCAATTGTGATAACCGTGACTGTATGTTAGATTCGAACCGGACTCCTTCCGTTCCGAATGCCAGTACTTTATCGATCACGCCAAGACGATCATCTTCGAGTGATGTCTAAGTACTGGTTTTATTTAGATACCGCTACACTACTTTCCCACCAGTGAGATGAATAGGCGAACGATTTTTTTTCGTTCGTTTGTTTGTTAGGGAGAGAGCATGTTTATTTATTTTATTCTCTCTCTCTCATTATTTTTTATTTATTTATTCTTATTTATTTATTTTATTTTTCTTGCTAAGATGAGAGGAAGGTGATCTATCGTTTGTATGTTTTGTGATGATCTTCGCGTGATGTCTAAGTACTGGTTTTATTTAGATACCGCTACATGACGTTAGATATTATAATAACTTTTTAATACAAATTTTCATCAAAACGGTTCAGATTGTTAAAGCTTATTCATAAAAATTTGGCATTTTTGAATTTAAGATGTGTGTACAGGACAACGTCTGTCGGGTCCACTGGTTTAGGTATAAAAATGAAGGAGAATAATTGGCTTTTCACAATAAAAACTAAGCAGTTGTACGTTCTTTTTGTAATTTTAATTTCTTCTCTTTTTTTTTATCCTCCAATTTTTTGCGCCATAAGCATGTGCCTAAGCGGAAAAATGGGTCTAGTGTGAAGTGCATGTATTAGTTAACGCGCGCGCGCGCGCGCGTGTTAAGTATATATATATGAGTTACAGATTCATCGGTTCATGTATGTTCGCTGCATTGAAAACGTCCACACTCTACGGTCTAGAATCGATCATAGTTATTCAAACATTCAACTTGAAGATTTTATATTATTTGTGTTTTTGTAGTAAAAATAGTAATCTTTCATATTTTAAAAGAGGCTTATAATGTCAAAACCAACCAAGTGTCAGTTTTTCATTAGAATGGTGAATGCAAAATGTGTGTGCTATATATATCACATAAGTGTGGCACTTTCAAAAAATGAAAATTTTGAAAGGTATTTCAAAAGTATGCATAAAGTTTTGATACATATTTTCTGTTAAAAAGTGATTTGTGTAAACGAAAATTTAAAAAAAGTGTGTGTGCTTATGACCACATGACAGAAGTGATAACTTCAAATTTTGTAATGTTATATCAGGGATTAGTTAGGTGAGAGAATAAGAAACAAGGGGATATTAGTATTGCCACATATGAAATTATTTATTTATATGTCTGTACTTATAAAGTAACATTTTTTTGCCAAATATACAATCATATTTGTGAATTAATTGTATTCTAAGAAGGAAACAATAGGTTTATGGTTGCTGAAATAGGTTATAAATACTTTAGATTCAAAATTATTTAAATATCTTAAAAAAACTCCGTCAAGTGTTGTTCCATACTTTGTCGTGCTTTCATTTGCATCATTTGACATAATTAAATTGAATTTTGATTTTAACAAATCTACTAAATTCTTTGATTTGTCTTTTGAAAAATCTACATTAAAATCCCCATTTAAAATAATAGGCAATTTGATCAGAAGAGTTGATCCGGCTTCACACACATTGTATGCAACTAAATTTTTGTCAATGAATTCAATAATTTTTTTTTACACTTTGATTGGGTGAAATATATATAGTAACCATTAGAATTATTTGTCCATTTTCTGCTTTATACATTTCGCTGCACACATTTCTCCGATACATGAGTCATTAAACCCAAATAATTCAGTAGTATTTGATGCTACATCCATTTCTGAAGTGACATAAAATGTCGTGTCTCTTTTATTTTTATATATAGCAACTCCACCAGCTCTGCGATTGTGTCTTTGGAATTTAGCAATACAATGAAAATTTGGAACATCTATGTTTTCTTCATTATTTATCCAAGTTTCTGTTAAAAGTAATATAGTTACATGTTGCATAATACTGTCATTGAGATCCAAAGCATGTGCACGTAAACTTTGACAATTCAAAGAATATATTGATAATCCCTTTTTTGTGGAAATGAAATTTGTGAAGATATCTGTGATTGTTTTAAGTTTGTTTTGCGATAACCTTTTAAATGTATTTTGTAGATCTCTTAGAGATGTAGATTCTCTTAGGCCATGGAAGAATTTTGGATCGAAATTTTTCGTAGCAATGTAAAGTCCTTCAAGACTTGTAGCTCTTGATAACGCAACATATACCAATTGATGAGAATGTGTTTTCTCATACTTATAAACAATTTCGTTGAATGATGCTCCTTGTGACTTATGAATGGGCTTGATTCATGAAGTCACATGATAAAAACAAACACGTGTTTTCCATTGAATTCAAAACAAACATTAAACTAATTGTACTTGCTCTATTTGTAAAACTCAGATAAAATTTCAAATTTCATATTTGGGTAAAGATGTTTAAATGTTAGGGGAAAAAATTTCTTCAAAAAGATTTCTTTAAATTAAAAAAAAAGTCGTATTTTATGCTTATACTTTTAAATAAAATGCATTTTGTATACATTTGTACCAGTGGCGCACACAAAGGAGGGGTCCTGGGGGTCCGGACCCCCCAAAGCCCTTGATTTTTTTTTCGATTGATTATAATTCTAAGTATATAGTACGTAAAATTTAATCAAGTATTTGTTATTAATGATTAATTTTATTAATTAATGCTAATTATTTATTCAATAATTAGTTTTTTACTGTGTTTTGTTCCCGAAAATCGACAAAATCAAAAGGAGCATGATACAAGATTGGTGAGCTTTCGACCCCGGACCCTCCCTCCCCCCTTGGAAAATTCCTGTGTGCGCTACTGATATGTACTTTTTAAGAGAAAGTTTCTGCAAAGAGCAAAACTTGGCAACACCGGAGCGCGTGAACTGATTATAGTTGGAAACACAAGATAGTTTTTATCGTGTGACTATGACGTCACATGAGGTTTTGAATTGATTGGCTAGAATCACGTGGCTTTCACTATCCTGTGACTATGACGTCACATGAAATAACCTCATTGTTATAGCGCATGCTGAAACTACGGGAAAATGATTACGTTTGGCGTTTATAGTTTTATTATTATTAAGGGATATTGTGCATGATCTTCTAGTTATAGGAACAGCATTCTTTGTAATATTATGATCCAACATGTAGCCTGAAGCTTTGCTCCGAATTTTTCTTCCAATTTTTTTGGGATTTGGAAATATGAGCCAAATTCTGCTGATTTCGTGATTAATGTCATAATCAATGTGGCACAATTTTCCCACAACACTATTTTCCAATCCATCCGATACATCGATATTGGTCGTCAACATGTAGTATTTTTCAACTAAAAATATTAGTTCGTAAGGCAACCCTCCTGTATCGATCGTAGACATTTTGTGTAGCATTTGCTTTACAAATGCTTGCTGTTCAGCATTATGACATCCCGTATAAATATCTTTAACAAAAGAAGTAAGCTTGTTATTTGCTGTGTTTAATATGGAATTAGTATACGCTTGTACAGCTATATTTGATAAAAAATAATCGTACTCCATGAGGACAAGCAATATCAGCTTCTTTGCTCACGAATCTTGATTCAATTAATGGCAATTCATCCGCGTTCAGATTTTCTCCATTTCCAATTTTCGTAAGAGCGTTGGAAAACGATTTGTTTGCTTGTCTCATAACTTCACTAAGCTTGTAAAATTTCAAATCACGCCATACTGTGGGCCCCGTCATTCTTATAAGTTGGAGTTGCTCTGACTGGCGATAATTGTCTTAGATCACCAATTAATATTACATCTAAGTTACCAAATTTTCTTACAAAATTACCAGTGGTTTATTTAAGACGTTGGTCGATTTGCTCTAGCAGTTCTGCACCAATCATACTTATCTCATCGATCGTTATCACTTTGACATACTTAAACAATGATCTGTATTGATGTGCAATCTCTATACTCAGTGGTAACAATTTCGACAAAGATATTTTCAAAGCAGTGTGAACAGAGTTGCCCCATCTATTGCTACAGCTGCTTTTCCTGTTGATGCACAAGTTATGTATGCATTACAGTGTCCATCGTTATCAGAATACCGATTATATATTTCATCATCAATTTAATAACGAACGTCTTGTAAAGGAGTTTTAAAATTAGATAATAATCTATTGATTACATCCATTAGAAGCACTTTTTGTTTTGTATTAGCCATTACCATTGCGACATAGCCATCGTTCGATAGCTATGTAGTGGGGTTTCCACGTAAGTTAGAGCTGTGGGATTATATCGGAATGATGAGACATTCTATAATTCTTAATATGACTTTTATTAAGAATTTAACTTAAATTACTTAGATATCGAACAAACTTATATTAAGTGAGAATAAACCAAAGTACGCAGTTTTAACTAACTCGGATCGCGCAATTAGTTCACTTATCAATACAAATATATTAGATCCGCCTAATCTCGTTTCAATAATATACTAGTGTTCAGAACATAATCTTCCTACCTTGGTTGAATACTCAATGTCCAAGCTAATCCAAATCTTTCTCCTAGGGTAGTACAATGGTATGTACCTTGTATAGATTGGCGAGGTGGGCGTCTTGATTCTAAGCCGTCTCGATCCACACTCTATCTTTTCCGAACTGAGCTTTCTCTAAATTGCCATCCTTACTCACTAAACTTTCTATCCTTTTAAAGGTTATTTGCATCTATGCTTCATTTCACTTCTTGGATTTGGGTTGGAAAGTTTTGCCATTAATCGTGGCCGTCAAAGAACGTAGAGGTTATGTTAGAAGAAGAACGCGAAAGATGTCACAATCCCCTCCAAGAAGAAAAACGTGATTTATTCAAGGGTTCTCAGCATCCTTAAGAAATTACGTGCCTAAATTTTTATTTCTGAATCTCCTCACATTCTAAGTTTTATTTAAATTTTAACCTTGAATCCTCATTTTAACTTCTATAATTTCCAATATTTAACTTAACTGTAATTTTCATTATTCATCTTAGAATTAAATTTAATATTTAACTTAAATTTAAATTTAAACTCGTGACAGACACACAATAAATTTTTCTCCATTAACTAGGCCAACATTAACAATTTTGCTTTTTAATCATGGTATATTCTCACTTTTACACATGTACTTAACTCTATATATTTAACGTTACTTAAATGTTCTAAACACTTAAACATTTTACGTGCATTTCTTCCTGGGTATACAGACCCAAACTCTGCATCAGGACAAATATTCATTTATGAGCTTGGAGACCGGCTCCACTGCTCCAAGTTGAGGTTACATATCAGCTATGGAACAATACTTTCAGGGTCTGTCACCTTGAAATGAAAACTCTTTAAGTTACTTTGCAAAATCTATATTTACATAATACCAGTAAGTTTCACAATTTTTATGCATTATGTATCATTTTAAAATTACAATAAACTTTCATTTCCATCC
>BMAV01012054.1:62869-88687 GCA_019973955.1 Trichonephila inaurata madagascariensis
GTCTACGCCCAACCTCAGAATTTCTCCAGTTTCTGCGATTAGCATCAAAATTAGGCATCCTATGCGCGTTTTGACTCCGTCTTTCCACATTATCACTATTCTGCGAACCCCTTTTTAATTTGTAAGAATACCTCTCTTCAAATTTAGCTAATATTTCTAAAAGTTGTACCGTGTTCTGCGGATTGCGAATTTCCACATAGTCCTGGACTTGTGGTTCGAGTCTAACAAAAATGTGATCAACCAATTCTGTCTGAGACATCCCTAGTTCCAACTGTTTATGAAGTTTAAGTAAATCGTAAACAAAATCCGTTGGTTCCTGATTTCTTCCCTGTTGGGACGCGAAAAACCTCGCTTCTAACTCTTTCTTATTTTTTACGGAGGGAAAAGCTTCCGCTAATTCTGCTTTTAGCTGCGCGAAATCTGTGGCGGTATCCTGCACTAACACTGATCTAAATATTGAGTACCAATCTTGAGCCCTTCCCCTGAGATGACTTTTCAAATAAGCACATGACAAGTTACTTGGGATTTCAAGTAACTGTATTTGATTATCTATGGCCTCGAGAAATTCGTTCACGTTCTCAGACCCGGAAAAGCACATTTCTGGTAAAATACCAAACCCTCCTGCATTACCTAACCCAGCGTTATATAGATGATTCGGGCGCCATTGCGACATAGCCATCGTTCGATAGCTATGTCGTGGGGTTTCCGCGTAAGTTAGAGGTGTGGGATTATCGGAATGATGAGACATTCTATAATTCTTAATATGACTTTTATTAAGAATTTAACTTAAATTACTTAGAGATATCGAACACAAACTTATATTAAAAGTGAGAATAAACCAAAGTACGCAGTTTTAACTAACTCGGATCGCGCAATTAGATCACTTATCAATATAAATATATTAGATCCGCGCCTAATCTCGTTTCAATAATATTCTAGCGTTCAGAATATAATCTTCCTACCTTGGTTGAATACTTAATGTCCAGGCTAATCCAAATCTTTCTCCTAGGGTAGTACAATGGTATGTACCTTGTATAGATTGGCGAGGTGGGCGTCTTGATTCTAAGCCGTCGATCCACACTCTATCTTTTCCGAACTGAGCTTTCTCTAAATTGCCATCCTTACTCACTAAACTTTCTATCCTTTTAAAGGTTATCTTATTTGCATCTATGCTTCATTTCACTTCTTGGATTTGGGTTGGAAAGTTTTGCCATTAATCGTGGCCGTCAAAGAACGTAGAGGTTATGTTAGAAGAAGAACGCGAGAGATGTCACACCATAGCCTCACAAAAGTCTGCATTAGACATAAGATTTTCTTTATTTTTTTTTAGCAATAGCACCAAGTTTATTTACAGTGGCCAATCGCGAAGGTCACTATTAATTTCTATTAATTTCAGAATTTGGATCATAGTATAATTCCTTAAAAGGATTTCCATTGGGTATTCTGTTTGCAACATTTTGTATAATATCTTCACTTATGGGAGTTTCCTCGCGACATAGTTCTCTACAAATTTGCATTGTTTTATTTATGTCTGTATTTGACTCAAATTCCTTTCTTCTTTGCAGAATAATATTTTCATGATTATCATGTAAAGTAATGAATTTCATTTCTGCTAATATTTCCTCTTCGTTTCGGAATGGTAAGTGCAATGTCACCATCTTTCGTTTGTATTCATTAAAGTCAGAAGCCATATCATAAGTAAGTATTCAGGCCTTTTCTCGTACTTATCGAATCAGTTTTCTTTCCACATATCAGTACAATCATTATCTAATTCACTTAACTCTTTCATAGTTTTTCTTATTCGCTGACGTTCAATAGGCCATACTGTTGGAATATATACGATGATAGTTGAACATTTTGACATTGGCTCACGTAATAAATACCAAGCAGCTTCTTGACTTGTAATTTCAGTATGGTTTAGTATATTCACACAAATGTTTTTGGTTACATCAGTGTTTCTCAAACTGTGGGGCGCGCCCCCCTGGGGGGGGCGCGATAATCCTTCAAGGGGGGCGCGAGCATATCGAAAATAAAAGGTTAAAAAAAATTAATTTACTGGAATGAAAAAAAAACAAAATACTTTCTGATACAATAAAAAAAATACAGATTTACATTGATATGATTTATATATATCATCTGGTGAAAAAAGGTCATCAAAAATAAAAGATTCTACTTTGAACGCTCATTAGCTATCTTTGATCCTAAAACCAAATAAAAAATATTTTGTTTGCTTTGCTCCTACGATGAGAGATTTTTTTATTACGTTTCTTTTAACTTAAAATATTACTTTTGCTGGCTTTCGAACTTACTGGTATGGATACCTGCATCCCTTTTTTTTAGGGAAGTTGTAAATTATATAATTCTGTTGCGCTTTTTTTTCACAATGTGAAAGAGTTTTTTGATACATGGATAAGCATATTGAGCACTTTGAAGGATTAATTGGCCAAGATTTATTTTTTATGAGTATACTGAAACATATAATGCAAAAATCGTTAATTCTGGGAAAACTGTTTATTTGCTACCAATGTGACCTTGACAGAGAATCCTCTAATATGACAGTCTTAATGGGAGCTAAAATGAATTGATAACATATCTCCTTTTTTTGGAGTGGCAAACGTTTTTTTAGAATCTTAAGGCACTTGTTTAGACCGAGTTCCCGGCACGACCACTATTTTTCAAAAATATTTTCTTGAACATGCTGCATTTTCCCCTATGAATAACTTAGTGGTTTTAATTGTGATGTTGTACGACTGATTATGGTTTATAAATGCAAATGAGCAGAATCTAAAAAAAGAATTGGGCATCTGTGATCTCTCTGAAAGGAAATTGAAGCTGATCAAACAAGGGAAACACTTGCTGAAATAATGCATATTAATCATGTTAGCGAAAGTAAATTTGAGAAAAGCAATAAACATGAAACGGAAGGAAAATTTTCAATAGCTACATTAAGAACTTTATCAAGAAAATATGAAGCCATAACTGTACCGCAAAATGCACTTCACCCTCTCAAAAAGACACAAGCAAGTAAAAGTTCAACAGGATATTTGTCGATCATCAAAGGATATTAAAATTACAAAAACGAGAACAAAATGTGACAGTTTTGCTTGCAAATAGCTTTCCTGTAATGTTAGCAAAAAGTGTGTGATTTGTGTCCTTTATTAAGGTCACGCACATTTGGAACAATTTAGTTCAGTTTTATTGGATATTTTCTCAAATTATGAAAGACAAATAGAAAAATCCTTGAAATAGGTAAGTATAATTTCTCTTAGTTAAATTATTCACTGAAATTGTGATTTTTATCATGTATATTGAAAATAATTATAAAAAAAAGAATTGGGGTGCATCACTCCCCGCGACCAATAACGTTAGTATCGAGTCCACACCTGATCCCGGGCTTTCTCGCTTTAAATATTAAAAAAATAACACAATTGTTATTCATTAGAATTTTATATTCTTTTTTTATTACTTAACATTTATTCTAAATGCTAATTCTGCGAGGCTTAAAATTACAGTTCATTCAAAACCGTTTATAATATGAGTATTTATTTCAATAAATCATTTTACATTTTTGTATACATTGTCATGCACTTGGTTTTACTCTCCTTACAATTAAGCTATTATATCAAGAATAATATATTATCATTTTTTAAAAAAATAAACTCGTGTTAAGAGTGGGTACTTCAGCCAGTATAAGAACAAGTTTAATAATTATCAGTGACTTCCATGGACTTGTCTTGCAGAGCAAAGTTTTCAAAGGAAGGCTAAAAATTAGAAATTGACACTCAGAGTTATTTTTTGATATTTAGCTCAGATCTATATTTTGTCTTCAAAGTAGCAATCGCAGAAAATCCGGATTCACAAAGGTATGCTGTTAAAAATGGTAATAGTATACGAAATGCTTTTGTTTTCAGTGCAGAAAATTCAGCATCCACCTCTATTCAGAATTCAAAGAGTGATTTATTACAAAATTGCCCTTTAATTTCGTCACTGGATGTGAAATCTATGAAGATCTCTTTTTCGGCAGTTGAGAGCCCTTCTGAAGTATTTTAAAATGGATCCCTAACCCATTCGTAACTTGCAATCAATTTGCCCTCGTCTGTGTACTTGTTGATGCTTTATTATCGTCGAATGCTCACTGTGATTTAAAAATATATCTATGATTTTGTTTTAATCCACTTCCGTAAATACTTTTAATACCGTGAATTATAATTAACGCATGAATTATGAAATGTACATTCAAGAGTGATTCGGTAGCTAATCGATTCGGCCAAGACTGACTAGAATTGTACGAAGTACAGCATTTTTACATGTTTTGTGCAGACGTCTGTTAGGTTGCCTAGACTCACATGAACGTTCGCGAGGATGCCAGATGTAATGGATATGATAAAGAGCAACATAGATTAGGCTATTTTTTAATGACATTTGTACTTTTAGAAATGAATCTTGAAGGAAATAAATCTTTAATTAAATATTATTTCTCAATCTGTTTCAATTTAAAAATTAGAGAGAGAAAAATAAAATAATTAACCTATTACTTAAAAGTATATATAATTTACTTAAAATATATATTACTTATAAGAGTAACATATATAAAAAATTTAATACTTATCTTATTAATACTGAATTAAGAACAAGTTTAATAAGTATTATCGACTTCCATGGGCTTGTCTTGCAGAGCAAAGTTTTTCAAAGTTTTTTAGAAATTGACCCTCTGAGTTCTTTTTCTATATTTAGCTGATATCTATATTTAGTCTTCTAAGCAGCCACCGCATTTTGCAATATGTTCCAATTTAAAAATCAGAGAAAGGAAAAATAACATAATAATTATCCTATTACTTAATTTATTTATTTATTTATTTTTTTTTGCTTAAAAGTAACATATACAAAATTTAATACTTATGTTATTAATTTGTACGGTTTATAATTAAGATCGTGTGTATTGTAGCTTTAGTGTCAAAGGACATTATTATTGCATTCAGTAATTTATTAATGTATAAGGGGGGCGCGATAAAAATTGTGATTGAAAAGGGGGGCGCCAGTATTGAAAGTTTGATAAACACTGGGTTACATCAATGATATCAAATTCTGGATGTTCATTCATTGTTTCAATTATTTTCCTTTGCAAATCACTTACTCCCCTATTTGTTTTATTAACATATTTTACGACGTAAGCTGCACATGAATATTCTTCTGTGATGAATTGGAAGTCGGTATTGTGTGTGTGTGGACTAAACAATATTAAGGATGAATGGATTGAAGGGATTGTGCCATTTCCTGCTTAGAATCTAAAGGGATTCATGATACCAAAAAGAGTGTTGTAGATTGCGATAAAGCAGTTCTTATCCGACTTTCAATATTTGCAAATCAAATTTCAGTCAGAATATTCATCGCGCTCCCCTTCTTATAGTAATAATGTATTGAATGTAATTATAACGTACTTTGATGGTAAAACTACGATACACAATGCGACTTTAATTATAAACCCCGTACTAATTATCAAGATACATATTATATAAGTTTTATTTATAATTTTGTATATGACAAGCTCAAGGGAGTCACTAGTAATTACTAAACTTGTTTTTAATTGAATATTGATAAATCAACTTTCAAATACTTTGTGCAGTACTGATTCATTTATATTGGTGTGTATTATATTAGCGTGAATGTGTATTTAATTTTTTATTATATAAGAATGTATTTTATTTTGTAATTATTTGAAATTGCAATTTATTGTGTTAAATTGCTAATTATTTTAAATATTTCATTTTCGATTTTTCGCGATAAGATCGCGCCTCCTCCCAAGTAGGGTTATCACGCCCTTCTAGGTGGGCGCACCCCACAGTTTGAGAAACGTTGCGATAAAGATTTTATTTCGAGTTTTGAGAACAATTTAATAACCATATCCATGAAGCAAATTATTACTTGGGAAGAAAAGCCAAGTGATTTACGTAATAATTTGGCTGATAGAGAAACGAAGATTTGATAATCTTTATATATAAAAATCTTCTGTCGTGTGTATGTGACTAAACTCCTCCTAAACGGCTGGACCGGTTTCGATGAAATTTTTTGTGTGGGTTCAAGTAAATTCGAGAATGGTTTAGAATCACAATTCGGTCCGATATCGCAATTAGTTAAAAAGATATTGATTAAAAACATTCAAAATATACAACTCAACATTCACCTGCATTGTTGTAACAACGTTATTGTTATAAAAATTACGTAAGTTGGCGTCGAAAATCGATTTTCAGCCAAATGGCCAAACAGGGTATTTATTGTTACAAAAATTCAGAGGAATCGTGCTTTTTAGCATTTTTAATTAATATCTTTTTAAATAATCTTTATATATATAATTCTTCTGTGCGTGTGTATGTGACTGAACTCCTCCTAAACGGCTGGACCGATTTTACTGACATTTTTTGTATGGGTTCAAGTGGATTCGAGAATGGTTTAGATTCACAATTCGGTCTGATATCACAATTAGTTAAAAAGATATTAATTAAAAATCTTAAAATGCATAATTGTTTTACCCCTGTGTGCTGTTTATTCTGCTAATGCACGGCAAGAAAAAAAAGAAAGAATATGGTAGAATTTTCCGATATTTTCTCCGTTTTTAAAATTGCAATCTAATTTTTCTATCAAAATCAGACAAAAAATAATTACAGAATCGGAAAGATTATTTATTTCGCAACGATACAGCATATATCTTTTTTTTATATATAATTCTTCTGTGCGTGTGTATGTGACTGAACGCCTCCTAAGCGGCTGGACCGATTTTGATAATATTTTTTGTGTGGGTTCAAGTAGATTCGAGAATGATTTAGATTCACAATTCGATCGATATCAATTAGTTAAAAATGCACCAAAATTATGTAAGGGCGTGCGATTGTTCATAAAAAAATCATAGGCAATATTCTTGAGGCCCCTGATTTGAGCGGCAAACTTCAAGGAGAAGTTGTACTTCTACCACAGATCCCAATGGTTCTTTCAGGCTCACCTAACATTCAAATGCTTGCAATTTACAATTCTCTTGGCATTTGCTATGACCATTAATAAGTCACAAGGTCAAATAATGACAATTTGTGGCTTAGATTTAGAAAACAATTGCTTTTCACGAAACCAATTATATGTTGCATGACCGAGGTTTGTCAAACCATCGCATTTGTTTGTTTATACCCCTCAAGGATTAACCAAAAACATTGTACGTTCAATGGCATTAAGATGCATTTTTTGTGCATTAAAAAAATATGCTTGTTATGATAATAGCTAGAGTTTTACTTTTTTTACGCTTTAATCAAAACAAATTTAAGTTTCTATTCAGATTAGCCTCTATATTCAACTTAGTTCGTAGTAAATACATACTCACACGCAATCGATAGGTCGAATTATGGTCATTGTACAGGTGATGATGTCAGGTATTGTAATAAATTCCTTTATAAAAACATTTCATCAAAACGGTCCCGATTGTTAAAACTTATTCAAAAAGTTTACAATTTTCGGATTTATGACGTGTGTACAGGACAACGTCTGTCTGTCGGGACCGCTAGTTTAAATATTAAAAATGAATGAGAATAATTAGGTTTTAAATAAACACTAGACGGTTGTACGCGTTCTTTGTAATTTTAATTTTTTCTCCCTCCAATTTTTTGCGCCCTAAACATGCGCCTAACGTTCCTAAGCTGAAAAGAGGGCCTACCTCTATCCAGAAGTCTCTAATATTTTACCCCTTCGACATTTTCTGAATCGAAATTGATTTTTTTTATCAACAACAAATCTATATTTGTAATCGTAGCATTCGAATTTTATATTATAAACGCAATAACCCGCTATGTACTTTAAAACTTGATACCCTTCTATTGAAATATCATCTGATTTATTTTTAAATTTCCTAGGGATTGTGTTTCTTTTGAAGTTTGCATCAACCGTTCATTTTTTCGGAAACAAAAATCCGAAACGTATGTTTGCAAAGTTTATTAGATGACCAGTTGGGCACACAACAATAACGATGAATTAGTATAAAATGTGTGTAGCTTTAGGTTAAGTAATTAATAACATTTTTAAGTTAATTAAAAGTTGATAGAATAAACAATACACTAATTTCCCATTTTTAAACACTAATTTCTCATATAAAACAAAATATCTTAAATTTATACAAAATTAGGGATGTTGGCATAAATGTATCAATTTATTATATTGTGCCCTCAAAACTAAAAAGAAAGAAATTCAATAATGACACAAGAATAAAGGGAAGAAAAGGGAATAAAAACCCTGCGAGAATGTCTCTCTCTTTTAGTCATCGTGCGACATAGCCATCCTGTGATGACTATGTCTAGTAGGTACCGCGTAAGCTAGAGGTGTGGGATTATCTAAATGATGAGACATTATGTAATTCTTAACACAACTTTTATTAAGAATAACTTAAATTACTTAATTCTAATTAACAACTTTCTTAAAGTGAGAGTTAACACCCAATTAAACCTTATTTTCAAGTCAGATCGCGCAACTAGATCATTTATCTTAATTATAATAATTCAACTGTCTAATCTAACTTCCTATACAAAATATTACCTTTTTGTAGAGTCACCTTCCTTCCTAGGTAGAAATAATTCCTATTATGTTATAATTGTAGATGAGAAGACTCAGGCTTTCTTAATCCTTATTATATTCTATTGAGATGAGCGTATCCTTCTTCCTGAACTGTAGGACGTCTAACACTTGTTCCGAACGATTCCACACTAAGTTATCTCTAGGCTTGCCGTTTTATCTCATCAAACTTTCTATCCTTTTAAAGTATATCTCTTTTGCATATTCGATTCGTTTCTCTTCTTGGTATTGGGTTGGAAAAGTTTTGCCATTAATCGTGGCCGTCAAAGAACTTAGGAGTTATGTTAGAAGAAGGACGCGAGAGACGTCACAATCGAACTAATAGAAATTATCACTTCAAAAATTTAAATTACAATTAATTGGACAACAAAAAAATAATGTTTCACGGGACCCAATACAATATCTAAAACGTCAACAGTTGCATCTTTACGTGCGAGTTGTGGACTAGAAAAACTTAATAAACCTTTTGCTGATAAAGAAATGATAAAAAAAAAGCGTTTTTGGAAGCCAGTGATTCGTTATTTGATTCATCAATAACCAAAACGCCCCATTCATTAAGAACTATTTAGAGCCCACCCCTGCTCTAAGCGAACATAAGACTCAAAACTTAAATTACTACAGCATATCTTCAAGTATAAGCGGAAATTTTTCAGAACATTTTTAAAGCTTAGGTACAGGGTCTACTTATATACGTATCTACTAATCTCAGGGGAAAAAATAGCTCAGAAAAATCAAATTTTCTTACATTTTACGTTAGCCATATGCGGCAATTGATTTCATAGAAACTACACAACAAAAATATGAAGTGTAATTTATAAAAGTACAGTGATGAGAATTGCAATACATGATTTTCAATAGAACTCCGTTTCTTGTTATTTCTTTACATAAAAAAAAATAAAACAATTTTTCAAAATCTTGTCCAGGTGTTGATATTGCAAGTGAAAGAGAGAAATATTCCTAAATAGAATTAAAACCCTTCATAAAATTTATCGAGATTTTTAAATGAAACAAGAGGAAAATAATTTCTTGATTTTTCACAAGAATTACGAATGATGCATTGATTTTCACATTCTTGTAATTATGAGTCTTGACTTTTGATGATGAAAAATGATTTCAATTTAGCATTTTATTAAATTGTAAATATGACTGGAATAATATTTAATTTTTAAATTAGAGGGATATAATCACATTCTTATGCTGATAAATAAAGTTAAGGATTACAAAAAGCCTGAGGGTTCCTGGAAAGAGGTCCAATAAAAAGTGATCTGCAAGCTGGCAACCAATATGTTGCCAAATATCTGATAAAAAATTACATTAATTCTAAACAGATTGAGGGAAACGATTTCCGTTTTCTTGTTGTCTGTTGTCGCCGGCGTTAACTGCGTATGAGGTAATAAATATTTTAAAACTATGCAAACATTTTGACATTTGTAATATAATTATATTTTTTATTCGATTTCTGACAAAAAAGATTTTTTGTTTGGTGGGTCTCCCTTTTGTCTGAAGCAGTTAGGTCTGCATCTGAAATTTAAACTTGGCAATTTTTTCATACACTTTGTTTTTTATGATTTAGTATAAGTAAACGTAACTTAAGAACTGTCGATTAACTGATATGGATTAAAAGGGAAAATTTTAGTACTGGATTGGAAAACTGATATACTCGCATGAAAAAGTTGTTTAACGTAATGTTCTCTATTATGTGAAATACTTGGCTTATATTACAGTTTTTTAATTATGAAAATTTGATGTGTTTTTGTTATTTTTCATCTTAAATAAGAATGTCATTTAATTTCTCTCATTACTTCTACCGACTCTTGCACAGAAGGTCAACAGGACGTCAAAAGTGCTTTTCTACTCAAAACCATTAACTTACTAAATAATTTAAAAATTATTTTGCCCATCATAAACAAATTTCGGAAGAACGATATTGGCGGGAATGTATGTACATTAATTGTGTAGTGCTGTTAAGAAATATTATTGCAAGGTTATTAAAGAAACACAAAAAGTTAATAATCTAATGAATTACATTAGAGTGCTTGATAGTTTGACAATGTTTTAAGGTTACGTTCACATCTAATTAATTTCTCAGATCACATATAATAGAGATTTATATAGCATTTGTTTTCTGAAAGGATAAACATGCATGTCAATTGTTTTAGTATTTAAATTCTTAACTTATTCTCTTCTTAACTAAGGGGGAATTTTGGGGGGGGGGCTAAGGCCCATTTATAGCCTTATTTTAAATTTTTAGCATATAAATATTTCCTCGTTTCTATTAACTATGTCTTTTTAAGAATATCACCTCTTTATAAAAGAGGTCTGTGTGCATCACTGTTCATAATGTATTTTTATTTAAATTTTTCATAATTTTTTTAAATTAAGTCATTAAAATTTAGTATTAAAAAGTATGAAACAAAATTAATGCTTTTAAAAACATTTGATATATTCAGTATAATTTATTGTATTTTCATATTGTATTTTTATTGATGACACTTGGAGTGAAATTGATTGATCATTTTTTTTCTTTGTACATACAAAATTATTAAGAATTTTAAAGTTAACCTTGAGTAACTATTTGCCAGACAAGTTTTTCTGAGTGAATCTTTTATCAACCTTATATTTTTTTGTTGTGAATAATCTGCCTGAATGTTATCTTTGTTAATTGACTGCATAGCTGAAAATTATTATGTCTTATCACCAATAGTCCTTGTTTAATTCAGCGTATTTTGAACCAACCAAATCAAGGAAGATTGCATGAGACTGTAAACTGTACTTGTTCATTTTATCTTAATTACTTGCTTTATTTGTTATTTGTTAATTTATCATAGAGTTTAAAGAGTTGAAAATATTTCTGAAAGCAGAAAAAGAAATTTTTTAAAAAATAACCTGCATTTTTTTTTTTTTTTTTTTAAAATTTTTTAAAAATTTTTAAATTTTGCCATTTGGGCGTGGGGGGGGGGATATTTTTGTCACTTTTAATTGCTAGTCTTTCCTCCTTTTTTGTTTTTCTGCTTTAAAAACAGTGCTTTTAACTTCTTTAAAACAGATAATGTGTAATCATAAATAACATCTTACCATTTTTTAAATGTTGATTTTCAATTTCTAGTATTGTTAATATCCTAAACATTTAATAATTTTTATTTAAATATATAATATTTCTTAGTGTTTTCTTTCTAGTTTTCTTACAAGATTTTAATTTTATTTATATTAATACATCTGTGTATTGATTGATTTCTGGAATTATTATTTATTGAAAAGTTCTCTTTTAGCATTAATTTTTTCATGACTTAAGTAAATTAGTTTGAATATTTTTTTCATTTTCATTTGTAAAATTAAAAATGGTGCTTAGGTTTTATTGCAACTTATTGGTGACATTATATGAAACAAAGCACCTGGTTGCCAACTTGGCGAGTTATTAATAGACTTGTGTGTGGTGATTGTTGCAATAATTCATAAATACCAGTAAAAGTTTTTGCTTTATTTTATCAATATGCTTTTGATTCAGATGATATTTATCAAACATTTTGTTTTAGATTAAATATGTTTTAATAAATAAGGTATTTTAAGTTTATTACTTCATGTAATATTTTTTAAACATACTTATATTTCTGTATAAAGACCTTAATGCAAAAAAATAATTTAAATATGTCAAAGGTTTCAATATTTTTTTACGGAAACAGAAATTTTTACTTATGAAATTTTAAAGCACTAAGGTATTTGTTTTAAGAAACATTTTAAAAAGTTCTTAATTGAAATTGCTTTGTATAAATTTAAAAGTAGCAAATTATATAAGAGTTTTCTGTAAAATGTAATGTTCTGTCCTTATTCATGTTTTTCACATAGAATGGTAATTCTTTTAACGATCTTATGAAATATATTAGAAATTAACTTGGAACTATACTCGAGGTCTTCAAACTTTTCAGCCTTAGTGTCACACTAACTCTTCCAGTAAATCACAAGGATCAAGACCTTGCTAGCTGACAATACCAATAAACTAGTTTTGAATTGCATGCAAGTTTTCATTTTTGAGTGAGGTGATTCTTTTTCCTGTAGAGTTTGCATTTAAAAATATGGTTGCTTCAAAAGTGAATCTTGGGTCTAGTTTTGCAGATTTTGGTGCAATTGCAAAAGACATCAAGGTTTTTCAAAATCACTTGTTCTGGAATTTCAATTGGAAATGCTTAATTTGCAATACTGTATCAAACTGGAATTTTAAAGTCTTCCACTCACAAAGTTGGATTTGTGGCTTGCATGCTAGGAGTTTGATTCTAGTGCCACTGAAGACCTGCTTTGTAGAGGACGCTAATACACCTTATATAGGTTGAGGCTCGAACATCCCCCCTTTGATGTGGGTTAGGAGGGGGGCCAGCATAGGTGTAGTCCTCTTCATTTGACCATGGTTCAAAATTATGAGATCCATCGCCAATAACCCCTGTGCAGCTTTTTGTGCAATGTTAATATCATTCTCACTGTCATGCACTTGCTCATACAGTTGGATCAGTTGCATAAATTTGCTTCTGACTTTTTTTCTACTTTTGGAACTACATATGTGTGTGAAAAATTACTCTCCAAAATGAGGTATACAAAAAATATTTACAGATTCAAATTAAGGAGGTTCATCCATGTGGCTACCTGTTTTTCAAGCATTTTTAGGGATTTTTTTTTTTGACGACCAGTAAAATGATAGAACCTTACGTTTTCTATCATTTATTTATATGTGTTTTATAAGAGTATGTATACAAATTTTTAGCCAAAAATATCCAATAGAATGTGAGTTATAGTGCTCTGAACACACCTGCCTAAAAAAAAATGGTCACTTACTTCCTCGATTCTGGCTGATTGGCTTTTCTGAAATAAAAAATATTAACTGCATTTTAATCTATAAGCTTAAATACACCGAATAAACTATACTCAAATGAAAATATCAAAAATTGGGTTCTTGGTAGACCTCTAAAGAAAAACTTTGGAATTTCATGGGTTTTTTTATGTTTTTGTTATAAAAAATAGAAATATTTTTAATTTTGGAAGGATCATAGTTCATTTAGTGTGTATATTTGTGCTGAGTCTACCCTATAAATTTGAAGCCATCCGGTCCAACCATTCTTGAGTTTCGATGGAGGAAATTTTGAAAAACACAAGTTTGAGAAAAACTCATTTAAAGTCTCAAGTGTGATTAAAACAATGAAAAATCTTAATTTAGTGCTATGAACGGCTGCTCTTCTAACACTTGCTTCTTTATAACGACTTCGATTTTTAAAAAATCACTTTACCACTGTATTCTAGACATGTTAAGGAAGTAATTTATAAAGAAAAAGATTTTTTGATTTTTTTGAATGCATCACATGGATGAACCCCCTTAACTGATGAGCATTTTAAGCTAGTGATAGTAACTTCTGCTAGTAAATTTGATCCCCAATTGCAAACAGTTTTCAGTTGAAAATTTCAGCTGCATAAATCTCGATCGTTATTATGATGTTTGATTTCCTTATGGGAATCATCTATGCATGTCAATTATTGTAAATTTTTATGATACATCTCATATCATTAATTATAAAATGTTCAATTTCATTATGTATGTCAGTTATGTTTCTTAATTTGTTTTTGTATGATTTACTAATATTGTAAATTTTACAATGTAATCCAAATAAACTTGATTGGCTGAATGCTCATAGGCTGCAGCTTGGAGACTCCTGCACTAGACCAATAAAATTGGCATAATAATTTTGTAATAAGATTGGCTATGAGAGAGTATAATATTTTTGTGCAGCATTTTTGTTTTTGACTGTCCAAAAGAGATTTCTGCTTCTCAGCAGTAATGAAAAAGTTAGTTTGTGCGAGACTTCTTTGCCAAAACATTTCTGGAATAAACACTTTTATTATATTCTTGCTCCAAAATTGATTTTTATTTATAAATTGAAGACATTTTGTAATAAAGTGATAAAAAAATTAATGAAGAATTATGTTTTTTTTCTATTTATTGTTTAATATCTAGTCTGTAATTTAGTCTTTTAATTTTTAAATAATACTATATAAATAGTTATGTCTTCCAGACATTTTTTTAAATATCAGTATTAAATATTTTGTTGTAATTTTTACTTTTTAGGTACGTTTGCAAAGCTACAATTAATTCAAAACACGGACATCACGGAGACAAACGACATTGCCTCAGCTTTCTTGCCCAGACTACTAGAAGATTTAGTAAGATGTGTATTTATTACTTTTTATGTGTATACATAACAAAAAAAAAATAATTTTAAAAGTTTTTATGTAACTGATATTGATGGTCTTTCTTTCTCCCCCCTCAATTGTATTTCTAATGCTTGAGTTGGAAAGTTAAAAGGTAATATATTCATTTGCTCAGAGTAATTTGTTCATTTCGTAATTGGAGAAAATATTTTAGATATGCCATACATTTGATGTTGATTGGTAACATATTATAAAATTACTTAATTTGAAACATCATTGGGTTAGAGTTCGATTGTTTAAATAAATTTAAACAATCAGTCTATAAAATTTACCCCTTAATTGTAAGAAACTCTGTATTGAGCAGAGAAAATAATTTGCTTATCTACACATTGACCCTTAGGTCAGTTCTGACCAATGCCATGCCAATCTGAGTGCATGCAGCTGAAACTCATATTAATCATATTGAAGCTTCTCAAAGCATCATCCTCCAACAAATATTAAATGCTCGTTGGTTCATGAGGAATAATGACCTCAGATTTGCAAGCAAAATGAAATCTATCAGACAGTTTATCAAAAAAAAATAGCAACTAGCTTTTTTCAAAATATTGATAACTCTAACAATCCTTTGATCTTGGACATTGAAAAATATGTCCTTGATCTTAATTTTAACATACCTAGGAACAATCTTCTGGGTCCTTTCTTCAATTAAATTTTTATTTCATTTCATTATCACTCTTCTTACACATCTTAAAAGCTCACTTCACCTCTTTCCACGAGCCCCAGTGGCCTAATGGTTAGAGTAGTTGATTACAAACGACTTGACCCAGGTTCGATTTCCGGGAGTTCACTTTATTCAAAATTACTTTATTTTTTTTGTGAAAAATATTTGTTCTGATCTAATTTATTTTCCATGTTCCTTTATAATTTTTCTAAATGTATTTTATTTTTAATAGCTTTTAACCTTTTTTCTGATTTTCAATCACTCAATGTAATCTCTGTTATTTTTCGATGACTGAGTTCTAAGCTGCATCCCCATTGGTCAGGCTTCGCCCCGCCCGCCCACTTATCTAAATCTGCTCTCATTTTCGGTGCTTGTACTGATTTTGAAGTTATTTTTCAAGCACTTAATGCATTCTATTAATTTTAAAATTATATTTTTATTAAACTCCTAAAAGTATATTTTACTTATTAAGTATTATTATTTAACAGAGGACAAGAGTCATAACATTACAGCCACTCAGAATCCTAAAGATAAGAGGGTATAGCTGGGAAGAGCTAGGTACTCTGGTCATCCACCCAACAACTTTAATGCATGTTGTGTATATGTGTAAAGGAAGTACAACAATTCTTACTGATAATTCTTCATAAAATTTTTTTCTCTATTTGATAGTAAATATGCATATATAGCTGTCAAAATCACCGTCTTTCATGCAATTTGATTTATTAACACACTTTGATAAGTTTCACTTGTATATAACGGAATCTTTGAACTCAAATTTTACCCACTTTAAAAGTCAGATTAATTCAAAATTTTGCACACTGGTCAAGGACCGATGACAATACAATAATATCGTAATTTTGTCCCATTGTCCTGATTATTATCCTCAGCAATGATGATTTTCAGATTTGAACAACTAATTCATTATGCCATTTCCGGATTTGACGACTAATTCCATATACTATTTCCAGATTTGGCAACTAAAAGATAAAGTTACAACCCTAAAAAAGTGAGAAAATGTGCGTCAGCTATTTCTTACCATAATATAAACAATTTTGTGTAGTTTTTCTAAAAATGAAAGTAAAAAAAGACTTGTGCATGTAAAGTCTGTTTTTTCTAAATTCTCTTGTCGGATCTGTGAAATGAAACATTATACATTGCTTCATTTTACCAAAACAGCTGAGAATTGATTCAGAGGTCACCTGATTAATGTATGTTTCGGAAAGAATATTGAGCTCTTCTTAGTGAAAAATATCATTGACTTAATGCCTTCGTTCACCTGAAATATTTCAAACTTAGCTCTTCCAGATTTCTTTCAATTGGCTGATCCTACATTTTGCATACCAGGCCGTATCAACGCACTGATACGATGCCAATGGGTATTCCAGATTTTAAAAAATGACGCTTTTAAGATTAATTCATCGATGAATAAATGATCATTTAAAAAACTTAAAATGCATGTTTTTATTGTTGACCAAACTAAAAAAATGAAAAATAAATTATAATTTAATATAAGAATAAAATGATTAACAAGAAAATTAATGTCATTGGGGTAAAAGCATGGGGTGCTTTGATTTACATTAACTCAGGGTTTCGGAATATAAGTAGAAAGAAATTATAACAATTGATATCAAGCACCCCCACAGTTTTACCTCAATGGCATTAATTTTCTTGTTAATCATTTTATTCTTATATTAAGAGTTATTTTTTTACTTTTTAATTCGATTAATCAAAAAGTGTGTGTTTTTTAGTTTTTTTAAACTATAATTTATTTTCATAACACATCTATCTTTTGATTCTATTTGACTTTCTCTGATGGTACTACACATTCATTTAATTTCAGAAGTGGCATTATGAAATTTAAATATGTTGCGTTGCAGTGAAGAATAGTATATCTCAGATGGTGTTTTTTTTTCAGATTTTGTGGTGTGATTAGATCTCTATTTGGCAGGCTCTTTTGGTAACTTTGATATGTGATGTATAGAATTATTCTAATCTCGGTTTCTGACTGTTAGATTTTCTTGAAAAAGTCTGCAGGGTTCTTGTTAGAAAGTTTTAGAATTAAAATTTCTAATTTATTGTGTTTTCTAAATAGTACAATTTGAATTCTTATTTTTTTTTTTAAATTTGGTTGAATGTTCTTTTTTTTTTTTTTTTAAATGTAAAAAGTATAGTTGAGTGGTATTATTTGTTTTGTTTTTTTATGATTTAGAATGGAATGAAAAATAGCTGGGATGTGGTGATGCATGTCTAAAAATTTGATTTAAAATAATACTGAATGCTTTGTTCTCAAGTTGGACTTGCAGGATTTAGTTTAGAAGGATTTGATTTGGGAATGTAATTGAACATGTAACAAGAGGAATGAATAAACATCACAAAAGATGTGGGAAAAAGGATAGTTGGTTTGAAGAAAGCAAATTAAATATCCAAATTTTAATGATGACTAATATATAGACTTAAAAGTCAATATAGTTTTTATTTCATTTAAGATTAATGTTGCAGATGGAAGTTTATTGAAAGGCACTTTCTTTGAATGCATCCAAAAGGTGTGAGGATTCAATTCTAATCTTTCATAAAGCAAAGGATGCATATAACAAACTATTTGAATATAGTATCTTGCTGGTACAAAAAGCTCATCTTTTCCTTTGGTAAAATTAGAATTCTGAAAATTCTTTGTTTTAGGTACAATATAATTCTTACTTCATAACATTAGAATTTTTGCTTGGTTAAAATGCAGAATTTTCCTATTAAAAACTTAACATTTAGAATGTGTTTTTTATGTAGTAATTTTCAATGATTATTGGTACTTATTGATAGCTTGGTGTCTTCTGAAATAGGTTGTCAAAAAAAAAAAAAACTTTGCCTGGGAATGCATTTTATATTTCACTTTAACCTTATAGGCCATACATATTTTAGAAAACACTAAAGGTTTATTAATAGTTGTATAAAAGTGTGTGTAGTTGATTTAAGGTTGTAAAAAGTAGCAATGAAGGTATTGAGAGAGAGAGAATGACGACAAACAATAAAGTCAGCAATCTCTTGTGTATTACGACTATTTGGAATTTCTGTTTTATTCAGTAAAGCACAGGAACTTCAATCCTTTCAAGGCAGGGATATTTTTTTCTCTTTTTTTTTATACAGAAATATTGGAATAGTAGTTTCATGCATCAATATATTTCTTCTGAAACCCAGTAACCATGTAGCTGAGTTGTCATGGTCATGAATTTATGCTGGTGTTATTGCAGTTGAGTCATGGTTTCAAGACCCGATGCTGATAAAGACCTGCTGTATAGACTAATGCATAATAAATCTTTTGGGATTCAAGTTGGTGTGTTTTGGAGAGTTGGATATCAGCTCTCAGACACTGTTTTTGTGATGTGGTTCAAAATTATCAGGCCAGTCACCATTAGTCCATGTTGCTTTGTAATATGTTGTTAATGAACAGTTAATCACAGGGCTCCTTCCTTCCTCAGTGGCTAAATTGTCAAAGGTGGTCCTTCTTCCTGCTAGTGTTCTCCAGTCCTTAGTTCTCAAAACTAGGAGATCTTTTTCTAGGCCATCAATCCATCAAAGATTTGGCCTGCCCCTTTGTGTGCCCAATTGGTAGGGCATTTAAGCCTTTTTAGTGGTGCCATCTTCGTCTGTTCTGTCAATGTGACCTGCCCGTTTAATTTGTTGTATTTTGATGAAGAAAACAATGTCAGATTCTTTGTATGATTGATAGAGCTCTAAATTTGATCTTTGCCATGTTCCATTTTCCTGAATTCCTCCAAGAATAAATCTTAAAATCTTCCTTTCGTAGATACTTATCATGTTCTCGTCTGTTCTAGACATGGACCAAGTTTCACATGCATAAGTTAATACTGATCTTAAAAGACTTTTATACAATGGAACCTTTGTTTTTCTTTTGATTAAATTCGATTTCATATATTTTCGTATTCCATTAAGAGATCTATTAGCCATAATTAATTCTCTTTTGGATTTCAGTAGTACAATCATTTCTGTTAATTTCCAAACCCTAAATAAGTGAAACTGTCAACAACTTCAAAATTAAGTTCTTCAATTTTAAAGTGGAAATTGTTAAAACATGATTTAATGCAAGGATTGTATTTCGCCTTATTCTCATTGATCCTCAGTCCCATCCTGAGGGCCTCTTTTTCGAAAGATAAGAAGGCTTGTCTTAGTGCGGTGGGTGTTCGAGCAATGATATCAATGTCATCAGCAAAAGCCAACAACTGTATTGATTTATTAAAGATATTTCCTCTGGTATTGATACCAGAATCTCTTGCCACTTTTTCTAAAGGTAGATTAAAAAGAAGACACATTAGTGCGTTTCCCTGTCGAACGCCATTTTTTATTTTCAAAGGGTCTGAAAGATCATTCTGCACCCTGACTATAATCTTTGTTTTGCTTAATGTCAGGCTAATTGCATGGTTATGCTTCAAAATTCTGTCACCAATAACCCTAGTGTTTCTCAATCTGTTGTTAAGCAATCAATTTGTGATCCAATATATTTGATGGCATAGCTTCACAGTTGAGAAAACATATGTACAGTAAATTAATGTGTAAAGTAGTGCCTTTTATTTTAATAAAAAAAGTAAATTTTATTGTATCATATATTGGTTAAATATGTTTATTTCTCTTGCAGTCATTACGTGAAGATTCCACTGTCGAATTCGAAGATAGTGAGAGATTGGCGCGGTTGTCCATTGTCATGCCCCCACAGCGTCGGAAACGTGTAGAAGCTGTTGAAGAACCAAAGGCTAATAATAAACGCCAACGAATGCATAACAGGTGAAAATGTTTTCCTGTTTTATAGTTTTGTTAGCTATCTCCAAATTATCAATATTAGTTATACAATTTCTAATTTGCAGTTTCAAAATCTGGGAATTGAAAATTATTAAGTTCTTATCTTATTTTTCTTAAAGTAGACATCTCTTAGAACACTTTCTTGTTGAGAAACTTATTTAATGAATCTAACAAGGAGAGGGCACGACTAAGGAAATTCATTTGGGGTCCAGACTTGGTGTAATAGTAGTACTTCTTTAGGGTGTTCAACCCTCAATGTAATTTCACTGAATTGCCAGTCAATTCGGAGTAAAAAGCCTTTGAAATTCATGCTTAGCTTTTATACTATTAAATTTCAATTTCCTCCAATGATTTCGTAGCTTGGTTGATATATCATACTATGCGCAAGGTCTAGATTTGATTCATCAGTCTTTTTTTTTTTCATTTAATTTAATTATTTTTAAAATTAAAAAAAATTTATTCATGAAATGTTAAATATTAAATGATATTTTATGTAATTATTTTGTATTTTATAAAGCAAAAACAATTAAATTTATTATTTAAAATAATTATTAATTAAAATTATTGATTTAAAATTACTTAAAATAATTATTGATTAAAATTACTTATAATAATTAAAATTAATAAGAATTATTATTAAAATTATTAATTTATTATTAAAACTAAATTATTTTTAAAATTATTAACTTAAAATTTTTTTATTAATATATTTTTTAAATCATTAATTTATTTTTAAAAGTATTAATTTATTTTAAAAATTATTTAAAAAGGACTTATTAAATGTTTTATAAAATTAATTTAATACACTTTATAAATTATTTTATATTATATATAATATTTTAGTTATAGTATATTTTATTTCACATTATAAAACTATTTGTAACTAATTTTTATGTATAATATTTAATATTTATTATATATTTTAATATAAATTTTTATATAATTACAGTATTTTTTTTACTTTATGAAATACAAAATTACATAAAATATCATTTAATATTTAATAAATAAGTTTATTTAATTTTAAAAAGAATTAAATGAAGTGAAAAAAAAAGAAATTGATCGATGAATCGAACCCAGACCTCGCACATAGTATGCAGACGATATATCAACCACGCTACAAAATTGTTGAAGAAATTGAAATTTAATTGTTTAAAAGCTAAGCATGAGTTTCGAAGGATTTTTTCTCCAAATTGACTGGCCATTCAGCGGAATTACATTGAGGGTTGTACACCCTAAAGAAGTACTACTATTACACCAAGTCTTGATCCCAAATGAATTTCCTTCGCTGTGCCCTCTCCTTGTAAGTTCTTAATCTCTAACATAAATGTGCTACTTGAATTCTTGAAAAAGAATTTTTTTTCTGTACTACGTAGTGTTTGTGACATTTCTTTAAAAAAATTGAGCAGTATAAAGTTTCTTCAATATTTAAGAATAGTTTTGCAGAACAGGAAAACGTAATTGTTCTAATATTCAGAGTATTTTAGTTTCAAAAAAGTATATTTCAGGCCTAACCTCAATTCACCTTGTTTTGAGACCTGTATTATAAATGTGTTTACTATATAAGCCTCAAACATAAATAAACTTCCTAATTAGAACTAAGTTTATATATATATATAAAGAAAATTGTAAATATTAGGGAGGGGGGAGGAAATTAATACTCTTGAATTTAAAATTTTCTGAAACCGTAAAAAATATTATTGTTTTATTAAACATTGCTGTTTTGATATAATTAGACTGTACATAGGATTTACTTTAAATGTGACAAAGAGCAAATGATTAAAAAAAGTGGTTATTAAATGAAGAAGGTAATGTTTGTAAAACCAATTTGTTTCTGTATAATCTGGTTAATGTATGCTTTTAACACAAAAAATAAGATCGAAATTTATGGGTGCTTATTATAGGCCAGATATAAAAATGTTAGGAGAAAAAAAATGTAAAGAGAAGAGATGAGCCTAAAAAAAAATTAGGCTTCTACATTGATCAGAATATTGTTTATTTAAAAGAAATGACATACCTAATGAACTTTAAGTGTTGTAGTTCTAGAATTATACTATTTTCTCAAACTCTTGGGATAATACCTAGAATAAATGACTTCAAAATATAAGAGGACTGAACACATACATTTCAGATTTCTTTGTAAAAAAAAGGGGGAGCGTGTTACACGACAGATATACCTAAAAATTAAAAAATGCAGCTTGTGTGAAAGTATAGGTGCAAATGTTACATGCCGGCTTTTACAGTTAGTAAAATACTGTATAACTTTCAATGCAAAATGTTTCAACGATAAAATTAAACTTAAAATTAATTATAATGATTGATAAAAATAATTCTTTTTTTAATTTCACATTTTTAAATGAATGAATAGTTTCATTCATGTTTAAAATCTAGAAATGTTTTGTAGGGTTATTTGAACCTCTGCTAAATTTTTGTGTTGAAAATTGCTGATGAATTAGTTAAATTGAATCAATGTTTGAATGTGTTAAATTCTGAAACGAGAGAAATTCAAGTGCTGAAAATTCCATTGTTAAAATATGCCGATTTCCTCTGTGTCAATATTGTATGGTTTTTTCCTCATTAATAATTACTGTAGTAACAATTTTGACTTGGGAAAAAAAATTACATTTATTTTATTTCTGATGCATATAATTTTCAGTTTTGAATTCTTTTTCAACAATTTTTACCAAATTTTGTACTATGTGACTTATGTCCAATTTTTTGAAGTATTATGCTTAATTTGTTTTATAACACTTGATATATCACCTGTCACTTAAATTTTTTTAATAAAACATCTCCCTAAACCTACAAATATTTCTCTGGATTCATGCACTTTAAAGTAATAACCGTGAGTATATGTGTTTCGAAACATCTGTTTTATCAGTCATGATGGCTATAAACTAAGCTTCTGTCTTTTCTTTTCATGATATATTTGTAACAAATATCTCTTATTAAATTTACAAATGCTCTTAGCTGAAAGCGAGAATATTAGTTTATAAGTAGTTTGTCAAATCTTGATCTAATTTAGATGCAAAATATACTAATCCTCTTAATGTGCCTGAAATCTTTTTTATTCATCAAGGAGTTTGAAACTTTACCTAATTAAAATACAGTTTTATTTGGGGTAGAATTTGCTTTTAAATCTTATGCTCAATGATTGAAAGTCTACATACCTAAGTTAATCGTAAACATATATTTTCTAAAAAGGAGAGTAAATTTAAGTTTTGAGTATTCCTTTTTGTTTACTCATCGCCATTTTCTGTATTTTTATAAAATCATTTTTGGCCATGTTATATCTCTTCTAAGCACCAAACACAGAGAACAATGTTTTTTTTTAATATACTTAAGAATCTCAGAGCTAACTTTTCTGTTGTAGTATCTTTCAAAATTAGAGTTTAAAATATATCTTTTTATATTGCATATTTATGAATAGGGTATTTAAATATCAGGTTATTGAAATATCTCTTTTTTTTTCAACTGAAAATTTATTGGTGACCATGGCAGCTAAGTGGTTGGGATCTCGAATTCGTGACCAGCATTGTTTCTGTCAAGTTCTGGTGCCACTGAAACCTTGCCGGGTAGAGGGGCTGATACATGTTAAATTCTATCGAGGCTCAAAATCTCCACATTGTTATTGAAGTTTGGAGAGTGGGAGTGCCACAGAGAACTAGGACATCCTTGTCATTTAACCGTGGTTCAAAATTAATAGCTCTACTGTAGAGTGCACATTTTCTTTTGAGAACTTTTGTAATACTTTTGATGTTGAGGTTTATATTTGGGGGGGCAGCGCCAATTTAAGCTAATTTTGGACCCTGGGCGCAAAAGATCTACAGGCCCCCTTGGCACTGGAGGATCAAAATTTATAACCAAAGAATCTGATTAAGTCGAGCTTATCTGGGCCCCTGGGTGACCGCCTCAAGCTTCTAATGGATAAACCGGCATTGGCCGCGCGGCGATATTGTATAAACCCTTTAAAGTTCACTACATGTTCCCTTTGAAAAATTAACAAAATAACTTCAAAAATAACTATTAGACATGATGATGATCATAAATATACAAAGAAAAAAATTTTAGCATTTTTCAATTTCGAGAAATTTGGGGTTTCACAGTGAAACCACTGAACAATAACAGTCCATTTTTCCTATTCAAACTAACCAATCCAAAAGACTATTTAGAAAAAGAAATCTAATATTTTAATGCCATAAAACGCTTATATTTTAACGGAATTAATTAAAGAAAAATAATTTTATAAGTTTTTAATTATTTTTTTTAATTTGTCTGAACTTTTAATATTTTAATACAAATTTGGACATAAAATTACATGTATTTTGCATTACATACTAAAAATAATATATACATATATATAACTGTTAGATAGCTTGAAACACACAGCGCAGGATATCATTTCCAGTCTTTGTGAAATTTTTCGAAACATGTCACATTATCATTACTTTTTGCTATCATACATAATCCGACATCACAGTTAGAGCACATTTTCTGGATTTGCATTTGTTTGGAATGTGTCCAACATTTTTAAGTCTGTCCTTTTCATAAACTGTATGTTTCCTGAATTTCAGTTTCATGGGTCCAGAATAAGAATTAGACGCAAACCATTTTCAGGAAATTTTTGATGTCCTGTTACTAAATCTAACCGAAAACTTTTCAAGTTATAGTATGGGGTTTTCTCACCGTGCACCAGAGACCAAAGAATGTATGAATTCACGATTGTCATATCAAAAAAATGAAAAAACATACAGTGCCACCATTTTTTTGATTTTCTGTATATCGGTGAAGGATCTTATTTCATTTGAGGGCTCACTTTGTTCCGTAAAAGGGATATTTCGGATCTCTCTTTATAGACGCTTTATTTTTCCAAGTAACTTCAAATATACGGGATGGTCCTGGCACACTTATGTCATCTTTTTCTTCATCAATATCCGTATTTTCACTTGAAGATGACTTTGCAGTCATTACATCCTCTGCTTCACTGAGCGATGATTCATCGGATTCAATATCAGAAGGTAAGTTGTGAAATACTTCCAAAGCTTCTGGAATGGTTAATCCTTTTCTTGGCATTTAAAAAAAATTACCAGAAATTACACGAAGAAGTACTTAAAACATCTTATCACCAATATTAAGAAATACAAAAAAATGCTGGATTGATATTTCTGTCTTCTCTGAGAATAGCCCAAATACAAAATGCCTAAGGAAAATTTGTCTCTAAGCTCATAGCCCTAAGATATTGTAACGTCAGCTCATTAGCAGAACTTACTTAATCTATACATGTCAAGATTGACGTATGGAGTTACTTGACCAAATGGACCATTGTGTCTCATAAACTGCACCCGTGGTGTGTCCCTTATGCTTTTGACAACACACGTGCGAACTGTCTCGGAGAATATTTTTGAATTAGCTACTGTTTATTTTCTTCGTAACTAACAGGCACCTGTTAGTTCAAACGATATATAGGAAGAAAACTACAAGTTATAACCCTTTTGTGTTGAGTT